>BQNB010067707.1:0-18250 GCA_026074375.1 Tanacetum coccineum | reverse complement strand
CCGTTTCTTTATTTTTATCCATTGTAAACCTAAACCAACACTCAAATAAGTTGTAATAACTTAATTTACAACATTATCAATCGTATTCTACCATCATTTCATCATTTTAGTTCAAATGTATGCGAATTAAATCTAAGAAACCCTAACTGTGCCCTAATATGAACATTCGACCCGTTTACTCGTTTTCGCCCATTTTTAACCCAAATCACCTAGCAATTCTTGTTAATAATCCTCAATACAAGTCTTGGGATCATTAATCCACGCTTATAACTCAAATGTACACAAAATGCAAAGCTAAAAGTCCTATTCGAGCCCTAAAGATACCCACGACCATGTTTTTGCATTTTAACCCATTTTGAAACTTCCTTTTGCACTCAAGAACCTCATGACTCACCCACATGCTACCTTAAGCAGCTTACCATGCTTCTATATCCATTTCTTGGTTCCTTATGAGGCCACATCACCTCCCTTGGTCCTTAAGGCAGTCGCGGCTAAGAACAACCCCAAAACCACTTCCACCTTGGCCTAGCTACTACCATAGACCTCCATATCACCTCCTTAGACCCTCCAACATAGCTAGATCAGAACCATGTCACCTCAGCCCTTCACCTTGGTCACCAAGACTTATTTAGGCTATAAATAAAGCTCAACACCCGTCATTATAACTCATCCCCCACTTCCTCCTCTATAACCCATCATAGCAGCAATCCTTTGCACAATGAAGTTCCTAAGAGGTCCTAAGAAGTCTCAAGAACATAAGTGAAGCAAAATAAACCAAGAAAAGAAGCCCGGGAGTCGTTATTCTAGGCGTACGAAGCTAAAAGTCCTGATTTCGACCCGTTTCCAAGCTATAAGCTCAAAACCAGGTTCCATAAGCTTACAATCTGTTTTCATACCCTTATAATGTTCATATGATCATACTTAAACTCTTGTTAAAAGCTTTAACTCAAAAACATATGTGTTTTACCTTTTTGATCCAAACCGAGCTCATGAAACCCTAATTTCATGGTTTTACTTAATCTATAAGCTAAACTTGTAAACTATTGTTATAATATATTATAATAAGCTTATCTAACATTATAATAAGTACTTTATTAAGTTTTGAAAGAATTTGAGCTTAAAACCCGCGCGTTTTCATTTTGAAACCCTAATTTGACCCATTTTGATTTCTGGCTTAACTAATCGTTATTTTAAACTTTTGTTACGTTAAACCTTCATATTTTAGCTTATTCTAATAAGCTATAACCTGAAAATATCTTTTAAAATGTTAAAATAAGCTTGCATGGCCATTCAGACTTGTTTTGTAAATATTATCCATGCAAGGGGTATATATTGTAACTTTCTGAAACATATAACTAAAAGGACTAAAAATGTCATTTTATCAAAGTTATAACTATATGGGTCTATTATATCTTTTAAACTAGAAGGACCAAACTCGTAAAAGTGCAAACTCCAAGGGTATATTTTGCCATTTTCCATTCTTAAGGGTCTAAAATGTAACATTTTGAAAAAAATATAAAAATGTGTTCAAAACATTATAAGACATAACTTTAATTAACGATTGATGTGCTTATCGTTTCCAGTTATCAAGCAAAACGCTTAAAACCAATTATATCGTATCACAATACTAGGGAGCTTCATATTAAGGGGCTTCATCTTGGTATTACGTTCTGACTGAGTTGTTGGGTTTACGATTTAAAGTGCCCTAGCTCCTCAAACGTTTACTGAATGACCTCTGAATTATGATGGCCCGAACGGTGATACAATACTCCATAACAATTCAATCAAAGATGATATTCATTATAATGTAAAACATATTCAATCAAACTAAGACTTGACATATTACCCCAGGTTGCGTGTGACGAAGCCGTTACTTTCATTCCATATACCTTTGCTATCACTCAGATTTCCCTATACTGTTAAGGTGAGTTCATAGCCTCGCATTTCAATATTTCAAATGTTTTATAAACCCGCGAGGGGGATACATGCTATAAACCATGAATGCAATTATTTCTGTATGCTATCCTGATTTATTATTGCCTAAGTAACTATTTTGCCTTTAAGTCCCCAATATCATGAACCGTTAATTACTCTACGGAGTGAGCGCGAATGTTGTGAATAGATCTATTTGGGTTGGACTCCCCGTTGGTGTACCTAGTTATACCGGTAACCAATTACACACCATTAAAATATAAATGCGGGTGTTTTGGCAAAGGCACCCATTGGGGCTATAAAGTATCAAATATATCCCAAGGCTTCGGATTCATGATCTAATGGAAATAATAATGTTTTACAAATAACGGGTGTATAACAACGTAACCTAATATCGAATTTGCATTCAAATGATTTAACTTAAACCTATGAATATCACTCAACCTTTGTGTTGACTTTTTAGCATGTTTTATCTCATGTAACTAAGCAACCTATGGCACGGAGTGGCGAGGACTTGAAGATGGCAAAACTGTTATCATTCAAACTTTCGTTTGTAAAAACTCTGATGAAATAATGAATGATAACTAAATTTTCAAAAACGACTCTTTTTGATTCGTTTTCCATGATTATGACTGTTGTACCTTGAAGTAATACCCCAGATTAGCTTCCGCTGCTATATGTAAAAATAGGGGTGTTACAATACGATCGAGTAAAAGGGTTACGTTATTAAGAGCTAATGGCCCCTTCTATGACAGTTAAAGCATTCAACCTTAGTTTTATCAAAATCTACAAGTTCTTGGCCATTGAAGATTAACTTTCTTCCAGTCTTCTTGTAAAATCGCTTAACCATCATAGAGAGCATGGCCACCTGCCATCTAAGGTCCATTTCTTCCAAATCATCATGATCAATCTGCTCTAAGTCTTCATTTTCCAATTGTGGACTATTTGACTGATTAGAAAAGAATGAGAACATTAGATCATCAGTATATGATGATGAAGAGGCTTGTCCCTGAGAATTATGGCCTGATGCAGTAGAAACACTATCAGCAGTATTAACTTTATTACTGCTGCTAGTGTCTTTTGTAGAGAGAAAGGCCACATTTTGAGAGTTTAAAGATGATACAGAGGAACCTTTGATATCAGCTTCAAACACTTTTAGGTTATTGTATAGATCATCAATATCCAAATCATCTATACCATCTTTGTTCCTCATAATCAAGGCTACCTTGTTCCATGATGTGTAACATTTCTCAATATTCAGGTCATTTTACGACTCCTATTATTAGTCACTATTTGTTTTAGTTCGATACGCATTTACCTTAAATTTTGCTTTTGAGCAAAATCGCATAGACTAGAAATAACCATTTAATGTAAACGGTCATCAAATAAATTGAGATTTACATCAACCAAGTAATTTATAATTATTAAGAAGATAATTATGTAACTTGCGTATTTTATTTTTATTGGTCACGTAAAAGGGTTACGTTTCGCAATAAAATACATTTAGACATACCCCGGAAATACCTAGACTCAAACAAATATCCACTTTTAAAATCTTAACACAAAATTAAATCAATTCTTGTGTTAAAGACCCACTAGAGCTGAATTATGGGACAAGTATAACTAGAAATCCTTAAATCTTACACTAAGTACAATGTACATCCAAGTCTAATTAAGATTTGTACAACATGTCTCTAGTTAGCTAGTACACATGGGTTAGAGATCACATTGGATCCTTCTTTCCCTACCAAAACCCACGACATACATATATACATACCTAGAAATCTCCTAATGATCCTAAAGTACATGTACATCTCATGGCTAATTAATATTAGTCCTAAATGTCCCATCACAAATCTATTACACAATGGTTAATAACCATTTGGCTCCTCTTTCTCTTATATAGCCAGCTAAACACAAGACACAAACACACATCACAAGATTTCAAGTATCTAAACATATCTTGTACATATATCTTGTAATTAATAATAGTACCTTGTGGTCTTAACAAAACTATGTGTGATTAACCAAAACCACAAAACCACTAGTAGCTAGGGCACAGTTTGGTTTAGTTGTGTGACTAGAAGAGCTAACTAAGCATTTGTATATAAATACACACTCACACTTGACATTTTACACTCTTAAAACTCACACACACTCCAAACTCTCTCAAGCAAACATAACTTATCACCTCCCTCTTTTACAATTGGGTTACGCCAAAACCAAGCCTACACGCACCCTAAATTCATCCGAAGCACGGCTAAGGGCATACGAGGGGTATAGAAAGCTTTTAAGCTTGGGTTGAATACACACGTGGGTGTATACACGAAGCTAGTTGCTTGCCTAACTCATCACAAGACACTAGGACCCTTTGTAAGTGTCTTAGCCTACGTTCATATTCAAGTTTCATGTTTGTTTCATGTGTCATAAGGTACGGTTATTATGTGTTAACAAGCTAAACATGGGTCGTGCCTAGCATGACACAACCTATGTCCACGTCTTACAATATACAACATATATAATAGTCGGATATTCGTTTAAACAACGTTTGGGTTGTCCGGTTCGTGTCGAAATCTATATTTTGAAGACTTTTCTTGTAAGTTTCTAAATTAAAATTTCATTTGTCCTTTTGGGTTTATATTGATGCATAGATGTTAGTTGTACAAGTTGATCGTCGTAAAAATTAATTTTTAGAAACGAAACGGATAAAAGGATGTGTTTGGTTTGCGTCGGATATAAAAAGAAATAAAAGGGTTTTGTAATTTTGATGTTGTGGTCGTGATGGTTGAAAAACATATATTGCTAGATAGCTTATTTTGTATAATAGCTTGTAACTTATTTTTGTTGGCTTTTCGTGCTTATTTTGGAGCTTATATGCCTCATCAGACTTATTTTATAATGACAAGGGAGGGATTTGGATAGTTACTATAGGCTATACTCCGTTGGACTATTTTTATAGCTTGTGTGTTAACCGAATATTTATTGTATATTATTAAGCATATTTATTAGCTTTATGGATGTGATTTGGAGCTTAAAAGCTCTACGACCCAAGTAAAGCACAAATAAGAAGCTGGCTTATTGTTGCTTATGTGGTCACGATAATTTTTTACTTATTAGTAAAGCAGCGTATGTATATAAATGACATTGGTTTTTGGTTTCGATCGTATTTTGGACGTATAAATACCTTGATGGACCCTTATTGGGCCTTAAAGCCCAATAAGCGATATTTAGTCATTTTAAGAGTTTTTGACGGACTTTTGAAAGTGAAATGTATTTACGAAGTGATATTGAACGTTATTTTGGGAAAAACATTTTAGTAAACGTTAAAGATTGAGATTTTGGGATTTTGTCGAAAAAGTGTCGAAATGGTGAAAAGTGTTGAAATTAAAGTTTGAAATCTTGGAAAACGTAACATAAACGTACGGGTCATGTCAAAATTTCTTAAAAAGTTTATACATAGAAATTTCACTTAAAATATATTTTTGATTTAAATAATAAAATATTATTATTTTATTATTTTTATAAATTCACTAAAAGACGAAAGATATAATTTTCCTTGAAACTTTCCGAACATGTTTATTATGGTTAAACGTTTCATTTTCAATCATTTCATGATTATTTTATGGTAACTAAGGGTATCGAATGGACTTATTGAGATATATTTATAATTATTTATTATAAATATTTACTTATATTACTTATCTATTTTCTTAATAGTATTAGTTATGTATTATTTGGAAGACCAATGGGATAGATATGATGTTGGGATAATAGTCGTCAACAATCACAAGCACAAAATTGTTACGGTAATTTACAACGCATCTAACCTCTAGCAACAAACGTGAAACTGTTTTGGAATGAATTAATTAAAATGGGACATTAACTGACTAGATCCGTGGTGCGGACGTCGTTGCATTTGCTTTGAGTGATTGAATGTAGTTGCTTAATACTGCTTGAGGTGAGTTCACGTACCCCATTTTTTCTACTATTTTTTCATTATGGGAAATGATACTCAAATGTTTTTTGAATGTTTTCATTTTCAAACTAGCGAAATCGTGGTTTGTTTTTGAGACAATTATGTGCTATGAATTGCTATGTTGAATATTATGTGATGTAAAATTTTACTTGCATGAACTATGTTTGCATGTCAAGGGTGTGATTTATTAGCGTGTCCACTGAGTTGGCACGACAAGGGTGATTGGCAAGGAATTGCCATGTCTATTGTGGTCATGCCCTAATATAGTGCTCCAACTGGTAGGTGGTATGTGTTTAATTACACATACCACTTTCCTTTAAAAACGGACTTAAATGACTAAAAACGTAGCAAGAATACATTGTATTTGTATGTTTTGCGTTTGAATTATGCAGGAAACGGATATTCAAGAAATGATGGAAAAGACAAAGTCAAATCGAAGCCAAAGTCAGTCAAAGTCAGAAAGTCAACCCAGAAAAAGTCAAAAGTCAACCAAGTGAAGAAAATACAACTTGAGGGACTAAAATTGCCAAACCTCAAGTTGTATTACAAGGGCTGAAATTGCATACCGGGTGAAGTATAACTTTAGGGGCCAGTTCTGTCAAACCCCTAAAGTTATATCATAAAAGGGCGAAGTTTACAATGAAGTTATAAGAGATGAGGGGCCAAAGCTGCCAACTTACCCAAAACCATTTTTTCCCGCCCAACTAAACCCAAATACAACTCACGGGTGTCTTCCCACCCTTTTACCCTGCAACCTCTACAACACCCTGGATAAAACATTTCCCCCTCCTCCACTATCTCCCCCAGCTTTATAATTGCCATGTTGGCAATCCCTCACCACTTTCCAAGCTTTTCGATGGCTGTGATTGACTCAAAAGAAGCACAAAAGAAATTAAAGGCTGGGATTTATTTTGGAATCACCTCACGTAACAAGCACACTTGTTTTTTGTCTCTACAAAGAAACACAGAAGAAAGAAGAGAAGGAAGACCCAAGGATAAAGTTTTTAGTATAAATAGGGCCTTTGTAACCCAAGAGCCAGGGGGTAGTGTTTTTTTTATCTAGTTCTTAGTTAAATTTCAGCTTATTTTTATGCAATTTTAATTTTCCAAGTCTTGTAACTTTAACTTTCGAATGTTCACACAAATGGTGTTGACACCATAAGGTGGTATTATGTGTATAATTATATATATAGTAAGATATTCTATATATATGTTAGTATTTCCACCTACCTACCCATGTTCTCCCTCGTGTAGATAATGCCGCCAAGGATGAGGACCCAAAGTGCTGGCCGGCATGTTGCCGAATCACGAGGAGGAGGAACTGGTGAACAGGTTGGTAGAGGTGGAAGGGGTAGAGGACCTAGGAGAGGTAATGATGAGCGTGTTGACGAATTAAATGGTCAAGGGAATGACCAGGAGGATGGAGCTAATGGGAATGTTAGAAGGGAGTCAATGTGGTGTAAGAGGATCACCTGAATTCTCGACGATCATTGCCCAACAATTGCAGAACCTCTTACCCGCTATTTTAGCTCAGGTTAGTACAAGGAAATGTTGGAAATCAGAATGGTAATGTGGTTAATGAGAATGTTCAGGAGAACATTAGGAATGTGTTAGTGAATGGCACCACCCCGGTATAGGTTTTCATAATAAGGAGTTTTACCTTGTAACCCTACGGAATATGATAGAAAGGGAGTGTTGTTGGTTCTTACCCGATGGATTGAGTAAATGGAGTACCGTCAGGTTATGTAGTGGTTGTAGTATTGACCAAAAGGTGAAATACATTGCTGGTTCATTTGTGTTTAAGGCTTTAACATGGTAGAACTCTCAGATCCGTATGCTAAGCCAGGAAGTTGTTGTTAGTATGTCATGGAATGACTTTAAGTTTATGATGATAGAAGAGTTTTGTCCTAGTCATGAGATGCAAAAATGGAAACTGAGTTGTGGAATCACACCATGGTCGGGGCTGGCCATGCTGTATATACTGATAGGTTTCATGAGTTGGCTAGGTTAGTTCCATATTTGGTGACTCCAAAGAGTAGAATGATTGAGAGGTTTGTGTATGGCCTTTGTTAGGAATTCACTTTACGTGACACCATTTACGGAATTACCATTGTTTACCATATCACCACCTACACATGGGACTAGAATAGTCGATTATAGGCATTCTTATGTAATGTGTGGTGGTATAAATACCCCTCCAAGGCTTCCATGGAGGGGTTGAGGCTTTTGTATCATTTACATTTTTCCATTTATTTTACACCTTTTGTTTCTCTCTCTACTCTCTCTAGAATAATGGCTATCTTGTGGTTTGAGTCTACTAGACCACCGGATCTAAGTTTATTTGTTTCCGTCAATTGGTATCAGAGCCATGGTTTCACTCTTGGGTCGGTGCTACTTTGTTTATGGTCCGGTTGGTTTTTAGGCTTTTTATCAATTTCAAAATATGTCACATTTTTGTTTACTTTATTCATTCGTTGTCATTCTTTATGGTTAGATTGTTGGTGTGTATCTTGTCTTAAATCTGTCAAAGATTTTGTCTCGTTTGATTTTTCTTTCATACAATCTATGGTCCAAAAGTCATACAGTTTCTCTAATCTCAAAAACAGATTTGAATCTGTTATATCTTTATGGTTAAAGTCTGTACTTACGTTTTCTGTGTTAATATCAAATATGATCACAGCTTATTTGTGGTTTCTGGCTTATTTCCTGCTTTTTCGGAGCTTAATTTTTATGTTGTTTCGTATGGCTATTTTCGTATGAAGCTATCATGGTTCGAAACAAGAACGAGGGCTCAGATCCATTTTTTCGCTTGCTCCTAAAGGACAATTATTTTAGTTTTGCAAATAGACACAACAGTACACTTTGTTTCTATTCAAGCGAAGTTATACCAGCGGGACGCGAATTATACCTTCGTATACCTTTAGGGCAATTATACAGTGCTGTTTGGGGCGACTTTATTACCACCTAAGTTGGGCGATTTATACGCCATACCTAGGAGAAGTATAATCTGCCTTAGCGAAGTATACACAACTAGGCGATGTTATCAACAACCCAACCCAGACCGAGTCAACTCTGTATTTACCGAGTTGACCCAGTTGACTCACTGAGTCTACCATCGAGTCAAGGACCAAAAGAAAAGAAAGACGAGAAAGAAGACAAGACTCGATTAAAATTCAACAACATCAAACCATCATCAGCCTTGTCACAAACCCACATCTCTTCCAATAAATCAATCTAAACCTAAAATACCCATCGTCACAAATAATATACCAACAAATCTAACTCATCAAACTACATTATCCCTTCGTCACATATAATCCATTATCTCCTAAAATAAATCAAAGATATCAGTTTTTGTTTTCGTGTTCAGTATTTAATTTCATGACCTTATCGATCAAATACACGAAGCAAATCATCATCGATCCATGTAGAGCTAAAACCCTCATTCAATTTACAAAAATAAAGAAGGAATGATAACAATTATGTTACCTTCAATCTTTGTTTCGATTGACACACTAAAATGTAATAAAAAATTACTTGAAACCAATTGAGTGATCTTGAAGCCATAAATCTCTTGGGGTCTTTGTGGGTTATTGATTTGTCGTTATGCAGCAAAGAATGATGATCAATATTGGTGTTGTGTTTTAGTTTATGGATGTAAGGGTTCAGGCGTTTCAAGTTTTTGTTTTTGCTATGAAGAAATGTGATGTGGAGAATTTATGTGTGGTAGGCGGTTATGATTTGTGTTTAGGGTTAGGGCTATGAGGTAAATTAGGGATTAGAGTGCTTTATATCCCTAACGCTGGCATGGATTAGATTTGTTAGCAACCAGACTTTAATACAAATAATGGGCTGTGACTTTGTATGTGGAGTGGGCCGATTGTTGTACTGGATTAAAGTTTATGGGCTGATTAATGGTAATTAAATTAGGCCGAGTATTTGTTTTAGGTTGCACTCGGGCCTAGCCAAAATTGGGAGTAATATTAGGCCGATTGTCATCAAACACAATGTTGGGCCGGTTATTGTTATTAGGTTGTAGATTGTGCTGGATAATTGGGCTTGAAATAAATTAAATTTTAGGCCGAGATTTAGTATCTTAAATGGGCCGTGTGTATATGGTGACGGGTTTGTTGGAATGACGTATGTGGACCGAGCCAAAACAATATCTTGTGGTATCTGAATTTGTGTTTAAGTATATTGGGCTTAACGTAATTTAGGCTGCGAGTTTATTTGAGTGGGCTGGGCTTAACGTACAACAATTTGAGTGTTAAATTGTTTCGTATTAAAACTAAATTGGCTAAAAGATACACTTGGGATGATTAGTGCTATATTTAGTTTTTTAATGGTTACATTGGAGTTTGTTTATTTTAGTCTTATTCTATTAACCAAATTTTTTTACAAATTGGTGTATAAATTGGTTATCTTCGACTAAATATTTGAGATTAAATGCTTATCGGTTGTAATCGTGGTTCAAAATGACAAAGTGACGAGACCGAGATCGATGCTTATAAAGAATCAAGGAATTTAATTTGTAATGGCTAGATTTGGAATTAATTGTTTTTCTAAGTGATGTGTTTCAAAAGCTTTAAATTTATAAGACTGAAAATACCGGATAATTATATGGAAACACACGGGTAAAAGTATAACCCACGTATGTAGTATTAGGTAAGACCAGGTCGTCCACAGGGAGTAGAGTAGTGTTCAAATAACCAGAAAGAAAATAGACTTTAACAATTTTGAAAATAATTTTTGTTTTAAGTGATATAAAAAAGTTTGACTACTCGGATAGTTGAAAATAACTTTATAAGTGTTTGGAATTGATTTGACCACGAAGTTGAGACTGTTATTTATAAAAATATTTCTCGTTAGACAAACGTTATCACAAACTAACTTGGTTTAACTTAAAACTATATTTAGTTACTAGACCAAAATGTGTTCACTCAAATAATACAGTTATTATTATATCAAAGCTTATTTTGTTTACAATTTACGAAAGTGGGGATTTTCTCTGCACAACGTTAAAGACATAGACAAAATCTTTAAAAACCACATGATCATAACGGGTCTTTCGTACTTATCCATATGATTATATAATCTTGTGATAAGTAAAATAGATAGGATATAGATATACAGTTTGCAACAACGCTTAAGATTAAAGCGATCAAGATCATACATAACACATTATTAATTATTGTAACTTCACCGAGCAGTCATGAGGAGCTTTAGCCTCTTATGGCTATGGAGTTAGAAACAAAAAGTACATTATATAAACTTCTAATTAATTTCAAATTAACCTAAGGTAAGAAAATATCTTCGTTTTGATTGTTAGGATCCTTTTTTCCTTCAATGGATAGATGGGTGTTTCTTGGTGAAGGGAAGTCTGTGTGTGGAGTTGGTTTGTGGAGTGGAATGAGATGCGATAGTAAGGATGAGTGCTGCTTGAGGATGAAAATCAGTTCTACAGGAGTTATAGGCAAGTTTGGGTTGCAAAGTGCAACTCAATTAGGAAGAGTGCGGTGAGACTTTGAGTGTTTAATGCGATAGATTTAATTGGCTTTTACTCGAATGTGCGGCGCACTTACAATTTTTTTTTTTTAAGTGCGCCTGGCATATAGAGATAGGTTGTGAGAGGAGTTAATGCGATAGCATTTATTAGATTTTAATTCTTCAAACTTTGGGAAAAAGTGCGGCGGTCTTGGCTTCAGAGAGAAAGTGCAGCGCACAATGTTATAAGTGCGGCGGACTTTATGAACTTTAGCTAGAAATCTTTCTTTACTTGTATTCGCATCCCAAAGTATATAGATTCTTAAGCTTGGGCCTATAGTGTCTTCAAGTGAACCTATAAGCAATTCAAGCTAATTATGTACCAAAAGTTCACAAGAAATGATCAAATATACATAAATAACACCAAAGAAACATGTATAATTTGGGCGTTATCAAATCCCTTCACACTTAGATTATTGCTTGCCCTTAAGCAATGGAAGCGAAAAAAAAAAATTATTTGTCGTTGCCGTGGAGAAAATTGGATTTATTATAAGAGTTTGATATTAGATAACTTTTCAGGCATAGACATATAACATAGCACCTCACACGGGGATAATGATTGATTTAAATTCACTCAGCCACTCAGATAGGGTTTAAATATGTTTTTGTGAAGAACACTCAATTTGCACAGACATAATCTAGACAGCTACCATAGGCTTGTACTTAACACATAAACCTGACCGAAGGGCGGAACTTTAGTACTTAGGAGGGGAATCTCTTATCTTCATGCGCGAACGTAAGCCTTTATTTATTTGTTTTTTTTTTAAATCTTACTATAACAGCAAATTTAAACTTCTCTCTTTTTTTTTCCTTTTTTTATACAAATGGTAACTAAGGCTGTGCACAGAGCCTTCTTCATTCAACTTTCAGATATTTCAGCAATATAGCATTTCAAAAGGAGTACTTGTAAGAACAAGGACTTGCAGGATATATTTCATGTAATAGGCTTCGGTCTAGTAAATGATGATTAAGCACAAGTTCTAAAGCTTTTAAATTACCGGCTCTCTCAAACATACTTATCACCCAATACCATATTCCAGAAGAAATGGTGACAAAGACACTAGTACACATCCGTAACGATGGAATAGACACATACGACTGCAATCAAACCTTAACTCGAACAAGCTAAAGGCATCAATTATCTTGGGTACGAAAGATGGATACCCGAATATTCTATAGGCTAAGAATGCTCACAATTTAGTGGAGTAGGTTGTGCTAGCTATAATGTCAATTTGGTTAGATTTGCCTTACTAAGAGCATTTTTTAATTTTTGAAAGCATATATTTATTAATATTTTTCATAAAATATCAGCTGGAAGAAATTTTTGACAGGGCAAACAAAGAGGGATATGATTAATTTTCCTATTTGGCTCCCCTCCACACTTAAGTTGAACATTACCCTCAATGTGATAACTGATAATAGAGATAAAATAGGGAAAATTAAGGGAAAACGGTACTTCCCGGGGCATAAGGAAATGTATAGCCGAGAGCTATTCTTGAGCAAACTTCATAATTTTCCATATCTTTAAGCTAAAGCACCTGCATAAAAGTAAACAAAAGCATACAAAAAGAAAATATTTTTGTTGTTTTTTTTAGAAAATGAATAAAAGATATTAGTAGAAGAATGGAGGAGGGACTCCTCCACACTTAAGTGAAGCACGGGTTGCCTCCCGAGAAGCGCTTAATTTTTAGAGAGTCTTTAGCTAGACTCGTACTTCGTGAGTCATTTTTTTGGGAAAAGGGAGTTACTACTTCCCTTGGGTCATTATCTTCTTCATGATATAGTTTAAGTCGATGGCCGTTGACTATGAATGTCTTTCCATCTTTTCCATAAAGTTCAACATATCCGGATGGATATTGATGTTTCACTACATAAGGTCCTAACCATCGAGATCTGAGTTTTGGTTGTTTAAATTTGTATTTTGAGTGAAATAGCAGAACTTTGTTTCCTTTGTTGAATTCTTTTCTCATTCTTAATTTTCTGTCTTGCTAGACTTTAGTTCTTGCCTTTTATAGACGAAGGTTTTCATAAGCTTGTTGTCTAAGTTCTTCTAACTCATGTAACTGAAACATTCTTTTCTCACCAGCATCGATAAGATCTGGGTTATAATTCTTTAGAGCCCAGTATGCTCGGTGTTTGATTTCAAATGGCAAGTGGCAGTTTTTTAAATATATAAGTTTGTATGTTGTGGTACCAGTAGGTGTTTTGTAAGCAGTGCGAAAAGCCCACAGAGCGTCATTAAGTTTTCTTGACCAAATAGCAGGATTGTCTTTAACAGTTTTTTTAAGAATTTTAAGAGCTTTCTATTTGTTATGTTTTCCAACTTGACCACTGGTTTAAGGATGATATGATGTGGAGAAACGGTGGTTAACTCCATATCTTTTCATGGGGTTTTCCATTATTTTGTTGTGGAAGTGAGTTCCCCTGTCGCTGATTAGAGCTTTGGGCATTCCAAAATGACATAATAGTTTCTTTAAAAAAGTTATAACTACTCGGGTATCATTGGTTGGTAAAGCTTGAGCTTCGGCCAATTTAGATACGTAATCAACAGCGACACAAATGTATTCAAACTTATATGATTTTGGGAACGGTCCCATAAAGCCGATACCCTATATATCAAAAATTTCATATAATTGAATGTTGTTTAAGGGCATCTCATCTCGTTTTGTTATATTTCCTTTCGTTTGACATGCTTCGCATAGGCGAACTAGAGTATGAGCTTCTTTTATGATTGTTGGCTAGTAAAACCCTGAATCTAGGACCTTCTTAGCAGTTACGTTGGGTCCATAATGTCCACCGGTTGGTCCGTGGTGACATTGGTCTAAAATGGTTCGAGTTTCTGGTCCAGATATACAGCGTCTGATCATACCGTCAGAACATACTTTGAAAAGGTAAGGTTCCTCCCAAAAGTAGTGCTTGAGGTCAGAGAAGAATTTATTCTTTTGCTGATATGTCATTCCTTTTGGTACAATATCACCAACCAGGTAGTTTGCAAAGTCTGCGAACCAAGGTTCATTTTTGGTATTGATTTCCATAAGAGTTTCTCCAGGAAAGTTGTCATCGACTTCACTGTCATCACTTGAGTCATCGTTTTCAATTCGGGATAAGTGGTCAACAGCAACATTTTCCGTTCCCTTTCTATCCTTGATTTCTATGTCAAATTCTTGTAGGAGTAGAATCATCGAATAAGGCGTGGTTTAGCATCTTGTTTCTTGAATAAGTGCCTTAAAGCTGAATGATCGGTATGAACAATAGTTTTTGAGAGAATAAGATAGGATCTGAATTTGTCGAATGCAAAAACTAAAGCCATAAGCTCTTTTTCGGTTACGGTGTATTTTTGTTGAGCGGGATTAAGGGTTTTGCTTGCGAAGTAGATCGGGTGAAAAATTTTACCATCTTTTTGACCTAAGACGGCTCCTACTGCGAAATCACTTGCATCACACATAAGTTCAAATGGAAGATTCCAGTTTGGGCTTACGATCACAGGAGCACATGTGAGTTTCTCTTTCAATAATTTGAATGCTTTTTGACATTCATCATCGAATTCAAATGGAGTATCTTTTTCAAGCAGTTTAGTTAGAGGTCGAGCAATTTTCGAGAAATCTTTAATGAAACGTCGGTAAAAACCGGCATGTCCGAGAAAACTTCTAATACCTTTGATGTTGGTAGGGGGTGGAAGTTTTGAGATTACGTCGATCTTTGCTTTGTCGACTTCAAGTCCGGCGCTAGACACCTTGTGTCCGAGCACAATTCCTTCTTTGACCATGAAGTGACATTTTTCCCAATTAAGGACAAGATGAGCATCTTTACAATGTTGGAGCATTTTATCGAGGTTGTTTAGACAGGTGTCGAAAGAGTTTCTGAAGATGGAAAATCATCCATGAACACTTCGACTGATTCTTCAATCATATCATGAAAGATTGCCAACATGCACCTTTAGAATGTGGCAGGAGCATTACATAGACCGAAAGGCATTCGCCTATAAGCGTATGTGCCGAAAGGACATGTGAATGTTGTTTTCTCTTGATCATTAGGATCGATAGGAATTTGAAAATATCCAGAAAAACCATTGAGGAAATAGAAATATTTATTTCCTGCTAGTCTCTCTAGCATTTGATCCATAAACGGTAAGGGAAAATGATCTTTTGCGGTTGCTTCGTTGAGTTTACGGTAATCGTTGCATACTCGCCAACCCGTAACGGTTCTTGTTGGAACAAGTTCATCATTTTTGTCTGTGACAACTGTAATACCACCTTTCTTTGGTACATAGTGAATAGGACTAACCCAAGAACTATCAGCAATTGGATAAATAATACCAGTATCCAATAGTTTTACGATTTCTTTCTTAACAACTTCCTGCATGTTTGGATTTAACCTTCTTTGTTTTTGGACAACGGGTTTCTTATCATCAAAAAGTTGTATCTTGTGTTTGCAGAAAAATGGGCAAATACCAGGAATGTTAGTAGTTTTCCAAGCAAAGGCTCGCTTGTGCTTTTTAAAGATGGATACACGTTTGTTTTTCTTTTCTTTCGTAAGCTGAGATGATATGATAACAGGAAGAAAAGAGGGTTCTTCCAGGAATACATATTCCAGATTATCAGGAAGGGGTTTAAGTTCAATATCTGTAGGAGGTTCTTCAAGGGATGTCTTGATTTTATAGTCTGTATTGATGGTGATTTTTTCGAATGGTGGATATTCGGTGTCGGATTCAGAGTCGAAGTTTTCATCAGTAGTCATTACTATGAATTCATCAAATTCAGCAAAGATTTCTTCTTCGAGAAGGGTTTCTTTGATGGAATGAAGGATTTTACTGCCTTCGTCTAGAAGAGCATCAAAATCTTCCTCTAAGATTTCATCAATAACATCTATACTGAAACAGGTATCATCGTTCGAATAAGAGTGTTTCATCGCAGAGTTAATATTGAAGATCATTCGTTCAGTTCCAACTCCAAGATTGATTTGTTTCTGTTTAACTCGAATAATTGCATCAGCAGTGTGAAGAAATGGTCGTCTCAAAATGAGGGGAACTTTACTATCTTCTTCCATTTCGAGAATAACAAAATCAGCTGGAAAGGTGAATTTACCAACTTCAACGAGCATATTTTCAGCTATTCCAACAGGGTATTGGAATGATCTATCGGCTAATTTTACGCTAATTTTGGTAGGTTTAAGAGTTTCAAGAGATAGTTTTGCATATAATGAATATGGCATGAGGTTGATGCTAGCACCAAGATTGGCTAAAGCATTATAGGAGAAGGTTTTGTTAAAATTACATGGAATAAGAAAACTTCTGGGATCTCCGAGTTTAGGTGGAACCTTATTTCGAATCATTGTTGAACTTTCATCGCTTAAGAAAGCGGCAGAGATTTGTTCGATTTTGTGTTTGTTGCTTATGAGTTCCTTGAGAAACTTTCCATAGTTAGGCATTCAGGCTAAGACGTCGATAAGAGGTACATTGATTCGGACGGCGTGAATCATGTCAAGAAATTTACCGTATTGGGCTTCCATTTTCTCTTTCCTAAGACGTTGAGGATACGGGATTTTTGGTTTGTATGGTTTGGGTAACGGAGTTTCTTTAACTGGTTTTGGATTTTGGGTCTTTGGTTGAGGTGTAGGTTCTTCGTCGTCATCATCGCTATCAAAATTTATAGGAGTTTCAGAATCGTTGTGTTGATCATTTGGGTTAACTAGTGTGTTATAGGATTTACCACTTTTTGTGAATACGACATTTACATGCTCATTGCGAGATTGTGGTGGTTGATAGGCTTTGGAGTTATGCCCTTTTGGGTTTGATTGAGTGTTACTTGGAAGAGATCCAGAAGGTCTACCAGATTGCTTGTCAGCGAGTCTGTCGAACTTAGTCTCAAGATTCTGGATTGAAGCTTGATGATTTTTGGCTACGGTTTTGAGTTGGGTTTTGAGATCCATGAACGTTTCTTTGACAAAAGCGTTGATTGATTGTTGAGATTTCATGAAATTGTTGAATTGTTTTTTGAAGATTTAAAACGGTTTATCATCATTGTAGGATCGGTAGTTTGTCTCATTATAATCATTATATCCGTCCAGCTCCCCGCCCGCCCTCCACGCTGAACGCCAATTATCGCGATTCGAGTCTCGGTCGTGGTAATCATTGTAAAAACGAGTCTTACGGAAAATTTGCATGAATTTGGCTTCTTCTTCACGGGACATAGGTATGTCATCCTCATCAAGATCGGGTTTTGTTTTTTTAGCATTAGACTGGAGTTCTTTGTACTGAGCATCGATTTTCAGAGTCATGGCATCCATTCGGGCCATAATTTTATCAGTATCAGAATTACTGTTTCCCTCATCGGCAAAATCAATAGTTTTCTTAAGAGATGGTTTGGTTTTTTTATTTTTAGCCCAGTCGAGCTTGAGTAATACTTTATCTTCGAGAAGTTGATAAGCTTGATTTGGTGTTTTATAGAGGAAAATACCACCTGCTGCGGCATTTAAAACCTCTTGGGTTATTTTGCTGAGACCATGATAGAAGATTTTTACAATGTTGCCTTTGGACAGATTGTGACCATGGCAGTTTCAGAGCATTTCCTTCATACGAAGCTAAGCATCGGTTAGAGATTCGTTTTCATGTTGAGAGAAAGCTCGGATTTCTCTAAGGAATCTGTCGAAAAGAGCTGGGAGAAAGAATCGGCTAATGAAAGCGGTTCAAAGTTTGTCCCATCTTTCGATAGTTCCTTCGTTTAGTTCATCCAGCCATGTCTTTGCTTCTCCAGTTAGTGATAGGGGAAACATCATCAGGCGGACGACTTCATTTTTAGT
>BQNB010067706.1:1661-27386 GCA_026074375.1 Tanacetum coccineum | reverse complement strand
ATCAACAAGACCAAGCTTTATTGATCCTATCCTTGAAGTTACACCTCCTGAAGTTACTCCCTCTAAAGTTACTCCTATCACTAAAGCTGGTGGCTCATCATTTATCACTCCTAAAGCTAATAAAGGAAAGAGCATAGCTAAAGAGTCTGATCCTTCACTTCCAAAGCTAGTAAGGGCTATTAAACAAGTTCATCAGGACCTTGATGCACTTGTATTATTTGACTACATGCATGATGGAAAGATGGTCCAAATAACTGGTGATAAACTTCAAGCTATTATGGACAAGAAGGAACAAATGGAAAAGACTACTAAAGATATTGAGCTGAGCAAGCCTACAATAATGAAGGTTGCTATAGAAATAGTCAATGAGGTTGAAGTCCAAATCTCATGCAACAAAGAATTCTTAAAACATCAAGATGCACATCTTTAAGTCCTCTCCAAAGCTTACAATGAAAAGCTCAAGAAGAAAGTTGAGCTGAAAAAGAAGGTGTTTGATGATTATGTATGGACTATCAACAACAGAAGGAAACCAGGAAAGATCACTGACATTTACATCCATTCGAGAACAAAAACAGTATCAGTATCAGTCTACAGAGACAATGATCAAAGAAACTTTGAAGTTCACAAAGTATTAAACTTTGGTGATTTTGGCCTAAGTGAATGGGATGAGTTAGGTGTTATCCTCCCAAAGAGGTCAAACCAGTGTGTGAGTGACATGATGAGCTCTTTAAGCAAGAAGTATGAAAGACTAAAGGAGATTCCAAAGTCTCTAAACATTGATGAAACCATTCCCCCTGAACAAGACCCTTCACTACCCTCAAACCGAAAAAGAAAAGCAATGGAGTTGGAGCCTGAAAGCTACATTGTTGGCCTGCACTGCAACCGTACACTACCTGAAGGAGTCAAGTTTGTGAAAAACAAGGTAATTGAAGAACTTGATCATGAGATGTTCTTTATTGTTGCATTTAGAGATGAGGCTTTTTAGAGAGTCGGGGGGATTTGATAACGCTCGAATTGTACATGTTTTTAGTCGTGTTATCCGTACTTTTATGCATGTTATCTGGTTAATATCATGAGGTTTGTTACTTAATCATGTCAAAGTGTGTATGTAAGTTCATATGTATCCAAGTACAGGAAATGGAAGAAATGACGAATAAATAAAGTTTTATGCAAGTACGAAGAATCTCGCATCGAGACCGACCTCGGGAAGCCTTTTAAGAGGAAAAGAGACAACAAATTAACGCCTCCAAGTCTCAAGATGAAGACAAAGTCATGTTTGAATGAAGAATGATGACCCACGATCGAGAAATGTGCAACAGGAAGTTGAAACAAAGAACGGAAAAAGTTGTGCAGGAAATCAATCCAACATATTTGCACCACCATCCAGGCGTTTGGCATACGCATCTAGCCGAAACCGATCGGCACGGCCCCGTAGCCATTTTGCCCATTTTCCATACCAAATCCATCCAGCCGATCGGCCAGGCCTTTAAACCGAAAGGCTGGATGGAAATCACCCTTTCCAAGTTTAAATAAATGTTTCCAACTTGCATAGTCCGATCAAATCTCCTCCATTACTCTCATTCCTGGCACTTTATGACACTTAGGCCCTAAGTACACCAATTAATACCATGTGGCCTTGGAAATAGTATAAAAGGACCCTATTTGGCTAGTGTTTTCACACATAATTCCTCACCAACTCTCTCATACTCTTACACCAACTTATTCCAACTCTCACCACTCTCTCTCAAGGCTATTTCCCTGGCATAAAACCTTGGAAAAATCACAGAGGCTAAGAAGGATCACGAAAGCATCATTTGTGTAACATTTCGTATTTTCAGATCATTTTACGATGCTATTTATTTAACTATTTATTTTAGTCTCGTACGCGTTTACTTTTAATTTTAAATCGTTAAGTTAAATCGCGTAAACTAAAAATTATCATTCAACGTAAACGGGCACCAAACAAATTAAAGTTTACGTCAAGCAAGCCTTATATTATTTTTATGAAAATAATAATTAACTTTTTATATTTTATTTTTATTTGCTACGTAAAGTTTTTACGGTTGTGATAAAATACATTTAGGCATTCCCGGAACCACCAAAATTTATCGACGCTTCAACAAATACCCACTATTATACCCAATACTCAAAAAATTTCATAAACATTTTCCTTCCCTCCACTAAACCAAGGCAACCACAAGACCATAGCACACAAAATTTTCACTTAATATTCTTATTTCTTATCAATTAAAGTTTAGTTGTAGCTAGCAAACAAACATGTTGCCATGTTTTCCTCCTTTTTTTTCTTCAAACGTCCCTCTAGCTCTTGGACTTGGACTTTCTAATGAGTGCATTTGACTAGAATTATAATATATATATGCATGCATTATAGTAAGAAATAAACACAACTCATTTACTAAAAAATCATGCATCTCTTTGTTTCTCTCCTCTAGCTCACGTCCCACATTAAACCACAAGAACAAATCAAAAGTTTTCATTTTATTAAGCATACAAGGGATCATGGGTATTATCTAAAGTACTTGAAAGAGTTTTGGAAGCTTGGGTAATCATTTTAGCAAAGGGTTAAACAAGATCAAGTAGGGTTTATTTGGAGTTTTGATTAGTTCTTTATCATCTTGTTCTCCTAAGGTCATCTAAAACTTTAAGCTTCTCAATACTTTATTTACATATTATACATGCTAGTTACCTTGTTAATCACCACTTAGGGTTTTGTTTTCATGAGCTTACAAAATAAAGTGTACGTATATGATATTCAAACTATGTACTATGTAGTGATATAATGCTTAAAATACAAAGAACACACTCATTATGGTTATGGTTTAACTTATAAATTCATGAATAAAATACTTGTTGAAAGTTAATTACAAAGTTATATATATGTAAAGAGATTATCATGGACATTACTTGGACTAATGATGGACTAGAAGATCTAAAAATATATGAGACTTGTGGTATAAAATATGGTAGAGGACTTGTAGCAAATTAACTAAGTTAAAAACTTATAAAAATAACTTTATACACATTTTTATTAAAAATTCTCAAACTTACTGTTTTAAATTTGAAACTTAAATAGTTATTTGATATTTAGTTAAAATACTACATGTTATGAGGATCGTAAGCATATAAAGAACTCGAAAAACCAAGCTATAACGAAGAAGTTACGCCATTTACGAGTTTTCGATAAAAAGTATTTTATAAAAGTAATTTTATAAACACTGACTACTGTTCATAACAGTGGGCTGTTGGGAGATGTTATTCTTAGATGGAACTTTTAATTACGAATCCATGCATATAAAGAACGCTAAAAACGGAGTTAAAACGAGTAAGATACGACGTTCAAAGATTCGACATTATATATACAAAAGCTGTGAAACTGTGTACGTTTCAGCAGCCGCTGAAGCTCATTTTTGAGGGCCTTCGGGTCTGATTGAGCCGAAGTGTAAAACTACAAGTTGTTCGGAACGACATTTTACATAAACCTGCCGATTTTCATAATTTTCGGATGTATAGTTTGTAAACTAGACACTTTTTCTGACATGAATAGTGTTGGTTCGTTTTTAATAAAAAAATTTGCGAAACATATTAGAATCACTTATATAATTTTTATTCGTGTTTTTAACTTTATAAATATTATTTTGCACGACGATTAAGTTACTTATACGACAACATTATACGAATAATAAAAACGTTAAATCAAGTATTTTTAACAAAATAAATAAATTATTGGACAAGTATACTATTTTACAAATACAAACACGTAGACATTTAATTTTCAAGATACAAATTTATATTGTTTAATTTTATAAATTAAACAAAGAGTTTAGGTGGTGATGAAACGCTATAACTTATGATGCTGCATTATATTAAATGCATTATACTCATACGACCTATATTTAATTAGGTTGCATTCGGTCTACGTGACGTGTTTACTTATTTGATATTCTCTATCCGTTCATTCACTCAAGGTGAGTTCATAGTCTTGCATTTCAATCTTTGCAATGTTTTATAAACCCGCGAGGGGAATACATGCTCGTTTACAAACTTGTATATTTTACTACAGTACAATTACCTTTCACTACTTTGTGAGTTCATAGCCCCACCTTTTCTCTTTTAATGGTTTTCTTAAACTGTTTTCGGGGTGAGAATACGTGCTCGTTTTACTACATAAACTTATTGATTTCTATACGTAAGCGTTACATGATACACTCATTTTCATATCTCACGATGAGATACAATACTTTTTTACACTTATGGACGCAACAACTATACTTTACTTTTATGATTATGGATTAGCTTAAGTTGCATGAATTCTTAATTACTCGGAGGGTAAGCGCAAATGTTATAAAATAGATCTATTTGGGATTGACAATCCCAGTTCGGATGATTAGTTATCACTGGACAAACGAACGTTATACCATGTCGGAGCACGACTGGATTGGTGTCTACAGGGCCAACAACTACATACTCATGAACTCTTACTGTGCCTTGAATAAAGTGGCATACATATAAGTCTACGTCGCAGTTTCATGAACTTAGGGGTGCAATCAAAATCACACATGGTGACTATCGTATTGGATAAAATGGTCATGCATACTTTGCCAACGCTTTGTTCCAACTATACTCGACTTTTTGTGACTATCGTATGAGATACAATAGTCATATACATCTTTGATTTCAATATTTATGCATACAATTTTGGTAACTATTATAACGATTGAAATGAGCATATACTCTTTACAAATCTTTGATCCAACATTGTACTTATAAAAATCTATGAACTCACCAACTTTATGTTGACACTTTTATGCATGTTTTTCTCTGGTGAATGGATGGAGTCATTTCGATGCCCGACGAATGAGATATCGCCAAAATGGCAAAACTAGTCAAAAATTGAGACCAGAATTTAAATGAGTTATATGTCCGAATACTTATATAGCAACACCTAAATTTGTAAGACTGTAAGTTCTAGATATTGAACAAACTTAGATTTGAGCGGTAGTTTTGGCTTTTGTAGACGCATAGTTTAGGAGACACACTCTGTTTAGTGGAGCGATAAAATTTCGGAAAAATGGCCGGCTTTCTTTGATAAAATAGGGGGTTAGTAATATGGCAATTTCACCTTGTCGAGTCCAAAAGCTTTTGGGCAGGTGGGCCCTATGTTTCTAGGAAATTAGACTCGAAATGCTTTCCGTAGACAAAAACCTCATACTTTTATCGTCTACGGACTAGTAAGTAGGAGGATTTCAAGATTTAGGTTTATTGGATTGAGGTTATTGTTGCCTCAGAGTTTTATCTTATCACCGGCGTGGTGATTGTGCACTCTTTAGCCATTGTTTTGATTTAGAACTCTAGGAGAGTTAATGTATAGGTTGTTCACTTAAGTGGCGCTTAAAGGTCGTAGTTACCTCAAGACATTTGACTCATTGAGAGATTTTGATTTGACCCCGAGTGTTGGGTGACTTCAATCGGCAAATCTTTTGCATGAGTATGTCACTTGCTTGCATAGTCCGTGAATGGGTTTATTTTTGATACTTTTCGTGACCGTTGACCAAACTATATTAAACGATGTTTTGTAGATTCATGATTTTAAAGCTGTGGATTGCAATAACAAATTTGTGTGTTGAACAAATGTCGTTGCGCGAATTGTACTGATTTTGTTGTATAAATTGTTTGTGCAAACAATGGAAAAATGTGTTTTTCTAAAATTTCAATAATTGACTTTGTTTGGGTCAAATAAATCTTCTTTTCTAAAGTTGAGTATAATATATATATATAAATTATAGATATATTTATAATATATTTATATTACATTATATATATATTATATATATCAGTTGGGTTCTGTGATGTAGTAAATTAAACAAGATAGTGGTGAGAAGTGACTATAACCCACAAATTAAGATTCAAAAATTACTTTAGATGGTATTTATTCAATATGATGCACCAATTTTGAGTATTGAAAGTTTTCATTTGATGTGTAGATGGTGCAAATTGATTTTCATGATTTTGGCACATGCAGAGGAACAAAAAACAAGAGAAATCATAAAATGCATCTAATAATATATACGTTATATGCATAATTAAAGCTTTGAAAACACATTATGATGCGTTTATTGATCTAAGATTATGCCTTGCATCTAATTTAAGTCGGTGCATCTCGGATATGCGGTTATAGTTACTTCTTATCCTTCTTATTTTAAGAAAACTTCTCATTTGATCTTAACTCTTATATATGTATATAATTATATATATATATATATATATATATTTATATATATATTATAAATTATTTGCATACATATTTTACTATATTACTATTATATAGATGTATGCATTTATATTTATATTATATATGTCTGCATATATATATTATGTTGTATGCATTATATATATCTGTATGTAAATATATATATATAAGGGAGGCGTTTGTATATATTATATATATGTATGTATGTATCTATATATATATATATATATATATATATATATATATATATATATATATACTATCCTTTTAAATAATAAGAATGGAAGATGGAATGATTCTATCTTCTTTTCTTTCTTTTGAAACAATCGTATTTTTATTTTATTTAAAATTTTTTTTATCAAGGAAATAACTTACGCATGTAGACGTTTTTGAAAAGGAACGTTTTGACGAGGATAAACATGATGTCGTTTGGTCCTCAATTATGCATAACTTGATCAACTATGCATAATTTTATAGAAGAACCACGCAGGTCAGGTAAATTTGCCACATAATATGGCTTGATAATTGAGATGAAATGTATTGGGGCAAGCTTTCGAAGGAGAACATATTTTATTTACCCCTACTACGGACTCTTATGCAAGTAACCCTACTCCTATTGACTACATGGAGAGAGAGTCTCATGCGAGTCGTTGTGACGAGTCGTCTCGAAAGAAAAATACCAACGGTATTGTTCGAAACGAGTGTGTCTAGAAAGTAGTAAAGTCTAGTTCAGAGTAATGTAGATCGACGGTTGCTATGGAGACGTGTCAAGACTAGGTGTAGTCGGTGTGCTAGTGAGCAATGGTAGATTTAAGCTATCAAGGGTGTAAACCTGATGCCGACACTGAGAAGGGATCTTCTCGAAGATGTAAGATTACTTAAAGGTGCGTGGCAAGCGTAGAAGGTTAGTTCGAGGTTGAAAATGAGAAAGATAGAGAAGTCTTTTCATACATTTAGAAGATGTATTGAAAAATAGTGTATCAATCTGGATGGCCCTTGAAGAAGACTTCTTTTCCGAAATGGAGATGTAGTAGTGTGTAGTTGTAAAGGTACCTTGAATCATCAAGGATTATAATAAGGCATCAAGCGACTCCTGACTTAAGGTTAGGTATAGTGATCCTTACTCCTTGACGTAACGACTTAGTGTGCGTATGAAAGAGCAAAAGATTGGAGATTCCAGCCGAATGGTGACACCCGTTCCCATCCTGGAGAAACAATCAAAGTAGCTAACGCCTTAAGCCGAACGGTATTAAGATAGGAATGTGTGTAGTTATCTCGACTTGATTAGTTGAGTCATCTAGGGTTTGATGCGAAGCATTAGGACCGAGTCGACTATGCTAGTCGCGGTGCGGAAACGTTGAAATATTTATTTTTATTTTTAGCTCAAACGGAAGCACAAGCCCATGATGCTCATTATTTCTCGTTGGTTTTCGTTTTGTCTCTTTTGGACAATGTATGTTTTTTGCAGAATTCTCGCGCGGAATTATATGGAAAAATGTGCTTTATGTGTGTTTGTGCTATGTGCTTTTGAATGGTAGTAAGCGTTTAGGTCACTTTTGTGTCGTCGATATGGGCTTAAAAGACGTGAGTGAATGAGTACACTTACAAGAATGTGAGAAGGTTGGTTTTTGAGAGGGCTACAGGCCTAATAGTCTATTGTCGATTGTGGCTTGTGAACCCACAAGCATGACTATGGTTGGCTAAAACCTAACCGTGATTTAGTCGAGATCATTTCCAAGAAGCTTGGCCATCCGGCAAGCTCGGTATAATGAGAAAATCTAATAGGTTTGGGTTTGGGGGGGGGGAAAACCACGTGATGAGCATAGCCTTTGTTGAGGTTTCCTTATAAGTAAGTATAATTATTTTGCTAAGACTTATAGAAAGCAAGCATGATTGTTGCTAAGGGTGATAAAGTGCCTGAGTAAAGCTAGGTAGAAATGTAAAGTCATTTTAAAACGACGAATAGGCGATTATGTGCTTATATGATTATGTGGTTATGTGTAATGGTGCTATAATGCGTTTGATGGGGTCGTATGTACTCCGGACTATTTTTCGCAACTGGTGGTGCATTATTTAATGAGACCGGGAGGGCGATGTTTGTTTTGATTGTGGATATTGATGAGTATTTTGGTTTTGAATATTGATGGGTATTTTGGTTTTGGATAATGACGTATGTTTTGGTTTTAGTTAGCAACGTATGTTTCGGTTTAGTGTAACGGTGTGCGCTTTGTTTTGTTAAAATGATCACCAAACTAAAATTTGGGTTGATCTTTCGTTTAAAATCTTTCGTTTAACAACGACGCAATTTATGTTTTCTCGGATATGTTCAGTAGCATACTTTTTCTCTTGTAATAAAAGCGATTGTAATTATATTTTTGATCTCGTAGGTATAAATTACCATTTGTTTTTTTGACTTTCCGCCTGGAATCGTCAAGGCAAGTATTATAACGCGTGATATTTGAGTTTCCAGCATGTAAGTCGTTTAATATTGAGGCGACATCTCACGTGCAAGTGAAATTAAGATGAGGTAAGAAAGGGACGTGCACCGGGAAGGAGTCCCTTAAGGTGGGTGGAAATTGGAATGTAAAAACTTGTTTTTAAGACGCGTATCGATTGCGGATTTCGAGTCATAATTATTATTTGTTAAGTTCATTGTGACACTACGAACGTCGACCTTTAAATTTTATTTTGTCGTTGCATAATTATTTTCGTTATTTTTATTTAACGAAATTAGAGATTTTTATTTTTGCGTTTCGTGAGTCAAACGTTTGACCGCGTGTTCGTTAAACATTTTAAGCAACGTAGAAAATTTTGACGCACTTAGTTATTATTTTTATGATGACAATTTGTATTTTTCGTCCTTGTCCCGAGTTAGCCAAAACCGAGTCAAAACTTTATTTTTACATGATTTAACATTTTATTAAAAGTTTTAAACCAAGAAAAGTGTGACGAAAATAAAAATGGTCACGGAAGTATAATCCCGAGCCTTTGGTCGGCTATGTAACGAAACAAATAACATTTGGTACTAAAACTAAAAAGACTTTAAGGGAAGAGGGACCAAAAGTGCCAAGTGCCTAAACTCATTTCCTATAAAAGGAAGACTTACACTTCATTATATCTTTTACAAAAAAAATCTCTCTTGTCCTCTCCTCACCTAGTTCGAACCGGACACCAAACACACACCCTTATTCCGTCCATTTTTTTCGACATGCATTATAATCAAGTTACAAAATATTAATCCTCGTGTCGAGGCCTACATTTCCATATAATAAAATCCTACATGCAATGGGTTTTGAATAAATTTATTTTCGAGTTTAATTCAAGTGTTTCGATTGAAAAGGGAGTTGTATAAAAGCTAGATTAGTGATATTTCGAAGTGGGTTTGGTTGGAAAATCGTTTGGTTTTGGGTTTTGGTGTAACAATTCACATTTTTCACATCTTGTTTACTGTAATGAATTTTAAAAAATTTTTTATTTTAAAATTCACGCAGGTTTCGCTTTTAATGGTTATCGTTATGTTAAATCGCGTTAACTAAATCAACTATCAACTATAAAACAAGCACCAAGCAAATTAAAGTTTTACGTCAAACAAGCATGATATTATTTTACGAAAATAATAATCAAGTTTTCATATTTTATTTTTATTGGTTACTTAAAGTGTTTACGTTTCGCGATAAAATACATTTAGGTATCCACAGAACCACCAAAACAAATACCCACTATTATACCCAATACCCAAAAATTTCATAAACATCTACCTATTTCTCCTTTAAAACACATCAAAAGATAATTGGTGACATAAGGTGCACACAAACTACTTAATAATCTTCTGTATTATTACCACAAGGAATTTTAAGCTAGTTTCACTTGATCTAGTCTTGACCAACATCCCTTATTTTACTCTCCTTGTTTCCCTCCTTTATGACCCCCCCCCTATCTCACTTGTATCTTAGACTAGCTAATAGTAAAATTGACCAATTCATGCATATATAAGTTCAAGTCTAGTTATCATCTCATTTCACTAACAAATTTAACACACACTCTTTGTCTTTCTCTCTAGCCATACACGGCTCAAACAACATCAACAAACAAACCATAAACTTTCATTTTATTAATCATACAAGATTTCTAGTTCCTAAGGGTTTGGTTTTGGAAGCTTGGGTATATTTCTAGCAAAGGTTTAAACAAGAAAGTTAGGGTTTCTCACTTAGGGTTTTCGACTTGGGTTTTGTTTCATTTGGAGTTTTGATCTTGTTTTCTTCATCATCTTTCTCTCCTAAGTTCATCTAAACTCTAAGCTTTTCATTTCTACATTTACATGTTTTTACATACGTGTTATCTTGTTATCACCACCTAGGTTTTGTTCATGTCTTTACAAATGAAATGTACATATATATACATATACAAGATTCAAACCATATGTATTTTCATAGTAAATTGATACTAAAAAAATACAAAGAACACACTCATCATAAGTATGATTTAACTTATAAGAATCATGGATAGTTTACTTGTTGAAGTTTACTACAAAGTTGATATATATTGTCAAAGAGACTTGGTACTTGGAAAAGTGTTGGACTTAATAAAGAGGACTCTAAATATGTATGGCATATTATACAAAGTAAATAAGAAAGCTTGTACAAAGTTAACCAAGTAACAAGATTATAAAACCACATTTTATGAACTCTAAACCTACACGAACAGATTGTATATTCTGACCAAGATTCGAGTATTTATAAAATGCAAACCCTACTGATTTGAATATTACTCTTTGAGACGATTCCGAATATGTAAAGAACTCGAAAAACCTATTTATAACGAAGAAGTTATGCTAGTTACGGGATTAGGATAATTAAATGACAAAGTGTTTTTATAAAACTTAATTTATAAAAACTGTTATGGAAATCTGGTTTAAAATATTATTAAATAACTTATTTAAATAGTTACATGTCATAAGGATTCTAAGCATGTAAGAAATAGAAGGTTTGTACAAAAATAAACAAATTATAAATTTTTAAAACACATTTTATAAATTATAAAACTTAAGAGGCTGTTTTGAAACTTTCTGTTAAGATCCGAATTTTTATAAATTCAGGCCATGTTGTTATATGATAGTACATTTCACAAGGATCGTAAGCATATAAAGAACGCTAAAAACGGAGTTAAAACGAGTAAGATACGACGTTTCAAAGATTCGACATTATATATACAAAAGCTGTGAAACTGTGTACGTTTCAGCAGCCGCTGAAGCTCACTTTCGAGGGCCTTCGGGTCTGATTGAGCCGAAGTGTAAAACTACAAAGTTGTTCGGAACGACATTTTACATAAACCTGCCGATTTTCATAATTTTCGGATGTATAGTTTGTAAACTAGACACTTTTCCTGACATGAATAGTGTTGGTTCGTTTTTAATAAAAAATTTGCGAAACATTTTAGAATCACTTATATAATATTTATTCGTGTTTTTAACTTTATAAATATTATTTTGCAAGACGATTAAACTACTTATACGACAACATTATACGAATAATAAAAACGTTAAATCAAGTATTTTTAACAAAATAAATAAATTATTGGACAAGTATACTATTTTTTGCAAATACGAATACATGGTCATTTATTTTTCAAGATACAAATTTATAGTGTTTAATTTTATAAATTAAACAAAGAGTTTTAGGTGGTGATGAAACGTTATAACTTGTGATGCCGCATTATATTAAATGCATTATACTCATACAACCTATATTCAATATTCACTCATTCGGGCTATAATTATTTAGGTTGCATTAGGACCTTCACGTGACATTTTCCACTCGTCGACTTACGGTATTTATTCTCTTCGAGGTGAGTCATAGCTCAATTTCCATTCTTGTTTTACAACTTTACGGGGTGAAATTAATGCTTGTTTTTACTATGACACAAGGTGTTTTTTAAATTGTATGTATCCATATTATTGCCTGTTTATTATTGCCAAGTTACCGCATTTGCCTACTTAAGTCCCTACCAAATCATGAACAGTTAATTGCTAATGTAGTGAGCGTAGTGTTGTAGATAGATCTATCGGGACTAACAATCCCCACCTGGAATTTTTGGTCACAAGTTGATCATGGTGCATGTTACATTAGAGAAAACTTATAGTTGTTTGCAGACACACCTTTTAACTTTTTTTGGTGGCACTGACAGTTTAAGGTTTCGGTATCATGTGCTAAGTGAATATTACATGTTGTGGGACTACTGAATTTGTTTCATAGTCTACCTCTACTTAAATCTTGTGGTCCACTCATTTACTGATAAACCTATGAATTCACTCAACCATTGTGTTGACTTTTAGCATGTTTACATTCTGGTTCCTTAAGGTGTAATTTTCTGAAAGGGGAGCTGGCGGGATTCTCATGAAGAGGATTTATGTGTTTATTTAAATCGATGCACTCTTTAACTTTTAAAAACTTATGTCATCTTTTGAAATCGTGAAACTTTTGTGTTACAAATTTATGTTGAAAGGTTTATGACGCTTTTAAGTATGTGGGGCCTACTGTGAAAACTCTGATATTTTATAATGCATCGAATGTACTTATTTAAAACGTCTCTTTGAGGTCATTTCCTGTATCTTGTTTGTTGTACTATGACGTGGCACCCCATTGTTATCATTCCGCTGTTCATGAATTTTTTGGGGGTGATACATTTTATACTTTTTTTTTAGCAACTTACTTGAATGTTCGGACTTTCATTATTTTGATAACTTTTAGGGGCCATTTGAACAAGAAAGCACTTCAATCCTAAAATGCCCAAAGGGATAATTCTTTCGTCCCGATTTTTAATTGTCCCAAACCAAGCTTAAAAACGACTTCACTGTTAATACGAGTTAAAAGTTGTACACACTACTCATACTTGTAACTGTGAAACTTTTCACTCCGACCTCAATTATTATTATTTATTGTGAGTGTGCTTATACGAATTTCAACCATGAGATCAACTTTTTTTAAAGAAAATTGGACTATTTCTCATGCTTCACGATACACCCAAGTATTATAATTTTTGAAGGCGAGATCATTCCAGGAGCGACATTGTTCTTGCAATCATCCCAGCCGACGACCGGCTTAGGTGACCAGAAAAAATGCTTTTGGACACCCCACAGATAATAGTATCGGACTCACGGGACCTTCGGTTTCAAAAAACTCTTAGGCTTCCGTTAAACAAACAATTAATTTAGAATCCACAATTAAATCGAAATAGTCTTAGTTCAAATAGCATATTTAAAATTTAGGTAAAAAATATTTTTCCTATATTTATTTAAATCACATATATTACACTTATATATAATTTATACATCTTTAAACGATGGAAAATCCGCTACCTTTTTTGAAGGCTGACAACCATCAGTTGTGAGCGGCAAGATGCAAGAAACTTTTATCAGTCACGGATTTATTATGTTACTATGGGCCTTCATTGTGAAGACTGTCCAAATCGTTGTGAGCCCGGCCACATGAGACAAAAAACTTTTATCAGCGCACAGTTTTTATTATTATTATTATTACCTCATTTTTTTTCCTTTTTACACTTTATATTACCACGATATAGGAAAATTTTCTTTTTAGAAAATTTAAGTATAAATTTGAACTAAGACTAAATAAATTATTGTTATCGAAAAAAAATCGTTGATTTAAGTTTAATTTTCAAAAAGAGCACGTATTATTAGTCAGGTTAGGAGCTTATGGGAGAAAAAGCCACAAATTACACTTATAAGCTCTTAAGATTTCCAACTAATCCTTGTTTAGCATCTAACTCATAATTAACTCTATCATTTCTCGTTCTTCGCAAATTTAAAATCTTTAATAAAAAGATCCGCGAATGCTTATTTTAAAGCTTTTTGTATAAAAGACTAGCAAAAGCTTAAATTTATATAAGTTAAGGGGCAAGCTAGAGCGCAACATGCTCGATCAAGTCAAAATTTATTCCTTAAAAAAACAACAATTCATGTCAAAACACTTATTCTACTTTTGAAAAAAAATAAATTTGGCATAAAATCACATATTTTTACTATTTTTGGTGGCAAAACGGGGTTACGTAAAGACAAGGCAAATGCATGTAAGATCAAATCGAAAGATCCCCCCATACTAGAACTACACATTGTCCTCAATGTGAGACTATCACCCCCATACTATTTTCAAGGCATAATCCAAATATTAAAGGGTCTCTACGCAAATCTAAAGCCGTTTATTAATTATGCTAATAGATAAACGTTAATCAATAAGATCTAGGATATCGGATTCCCATTTAAAAACATGCTAAGGATTGAAGATCGAGTGGACGATGGACAAAACCACGAGCACGATAGTCTTCATAATCCGGGCAATCCTGGACATAAAGCACAAAACACAAAACACGAGAAAGGAAGAGGCAAGCCTCCTCACATCATACTTATTAATAAATATTATACTAATATACTACTAGGGATAAGCATGGGTTGCCACCCACGAAGCGCTTGTTTTTGTTAACCGAGTCATGAGCCTGACTCAACCCCAAATTTAGTGGTCCATGGGGAAAGTTTGGAGATCCAAGACAACCATTGATGGTATGTCCCCTCCAAAATAGTATTTAAGTCTATGACCATTCAGCTTAAAGTTTGGTCCGTCGGTTTGAGATAACTCGATGGTACCATAAGGGAAAACTTGAGCAACGGTGAACGGTCCGATCCAGCGGGTTTTAAGTTTGCCCGAGAAAATCTTTAATCGAGAATTGAAGAGAAGAACTCTATCACCAATGTTGAAAACGCGGTTCTTAATCTTAGAGTCATGAATCTTCTTTGTTTTCTCTTTGTAGATTAAAGAGTTCTCGTAAGCTTGATCCCGGAGTTCATTTAATTCATTCATTTGAACTTTTCGGTGATCACCCGTGGTCTTATGGTTAAAATTACAACGCTTTAAGGCCCAATAGGCCTTGTGTTCAAGCTCAAAAGGAAGATGATACACCTTTTCGTACACTAGCTTATAAGGAGTGCACCCGATGGGTGTTTTGAAAGCGGTACGGAAAGCCCATAAAGCATCGTCTAACTTATCGGACCATGAAGCACGATTTTCACCTACGGTCCTTTCTAAGATACATTTTAAACCACGATTTGAAACCTCTACTTGTCCACTCGTTTGTGGATGATACGCGATAGAAATACAGTGACTTTTGCGAATTGGTCATTACAAAAATGGGTACCGCGATCACTAATTATAGCACGAGGAGTTCCAAATCTGGTAAAAAGAGATTTTAAGAATTTAACAACTAAAGCATCATTTGTGGGGAGCGCTTTTGCTTCAACCCATTTAGACAAGTAGTCAATGGCTACGAGAATGTACTTGTTCCCTCGATAAGACAACAACAGGCCCATAAAATCAATGCCTTATACGTAAAAAATCTCGCATACTTGAATTGCATTTTGAGGCATTTCGTCTTTTTGCGAGATTTTTCCTTGACGTTGACATGAGTCACATGACTTTACCATGTCGTGGGCATCGCGGTAAATCGTTGGCCAATAGAAACCAGAATCAAAGACTTTTTTAGCGGTGTAGTTCGTACCATGATGTCCCCCGATGGGTCCATTATGGCAAGCCGTGAGGATATCAATGGCTTCTTGGCCGTGAACACATCGTCTAATCACTTGATCCGCACAAATTCTAAACAAGTAAGGGTCATCCCAAAAATAATGCTTAACGTCCTTAAAGAATTTTTTCTTTTGTTGGCACGACATCCCTTTTACTATAAAATTTCCCGCATTGTAATTTGCAATGTCGGCAAACCATAGGGTATTAGAATCACCATGAAAAGTTATCATTCTGAGGGTCTCGAGAGGAAACGTTTCATTAATTTCATTTTTCTCGAGATCACCTTAATGAGGGTTCTCTAATCTAGACAAATAGTCGGCCGCGAGATTCTCCGCTTTTTTTTATCACAAACAATGACATCAAATTCTTATAGTAGGAGAATCCACCAGAGCAATCTCAGCTTAGCATCTTGTTTAGCAAGAAGATACTTTAGAGCCGAGTGGTCCGTATACACTATGGTATTTGATAAGACTAAGTAAGACCGGAATTTCTCGAAAGCATACACCACAGCTAATAACTCTTTTTCCGTAGTAGTGTAATGTGCTTGAGCATCCGTAATAGTCTTACTTGCATAGTGTATAGGCTAAAAATGTTTGGTCTTACGTTGCCCCAAGACTACACTTACCGCGTAATCACTAGCATCGCACATAATTTCAAATGGTAGGTCCCAATCGGGGGCAACTAAAATCGAGGCTTCGGTTAACTTCTTTTTAAGTATATTAAACGCTTCAATACATTCTTTCGAGAAGATGAAAGGGGTATCTTTTTCGAGAAGATGGATCATCGGCCGGGCAATTTTAGAAAAATCTTGGATAAATCAACGATAGAACCCGGCGTGACCTAAAAAACTTCAAACGCCTTTGACAGAAGTCAGATGAGGGAGTTTAGCTATAATATCAACTTTAGCTTTGTCGACCTCAATCTCGAACTTTAAAATCTTATGTCCTAGAACAATGCCTTTTTTTACCATAAAATGGTATTTCTCCCAATTTAGAACTAAATTAGTGTCTTCGCACCGTTTGAGCATTTTGTCTAAATGGGAGAGGCATGATGAGAAGGAATTCCCAAAGATCGAGAAATCATCCATAAAGACCTCCATTGTTTCCTCGATCATATCATGGAAAATGGCCATCATGCACCTTTGGAACATGCCCAAAGCATTACATAAGCCAAAAGGCATGCATTGGTAGGCAAATGTCCCATAAGGGCAAGTGAAGGTAGTCTTTTCTTGGTCTTGCGGGTCTATAGAAATTTGAAAATATCCAGAGAAAACATCTAGAAAACAATAGTATTCATTTCCTATAAGTCTTTCGAGCATTTGATCCGTAAACGGCAATGGGAAATGGTCTTTACGAGTCACATTATTAAGCTTTCAGTAATCAATACAAATGCACCATCCGGTAACTAGTCTTGTAGGAATCAACTCCTTATCTTCATTTTCAACTACGGTCATACCACCCTTCTTAGGCACACAATGAACGGGGCTCACCCACAGACTATCGGAGATAGGGTAAATCAATCCGGCATCAAGGAGTTTGATAACTTCCTTTTTGATAACCTCATGAATTTTCAGATTTACCCTTCTTTGATGTTAGACCGCCGATTTGAAGTCATCCTCCATTAATATTTTATGAGTACAAAATTGAGGGTCGATTCCCTTAATTTCGGAGATTTTCCATGCGATGGCCCGTTTGTGTGACTTAAGAACCTTTAAAAGGTGGTCCTTCTCATCATCTTTTAATTCTTTAGAGATTATAACGGGTAATTTATCGGTTTCTTCCAAAAATACATATTCAAGATGAGACGGTAAATCCTAATAGAAGATTTAATCGTTTTAATTTCCTCAAAATGAAGTTCTTTCGGTAGGAGAGGAGATGATGGATCATCGTTTAATAACTTCTCGAGTAGAAGAAGGTCTCCCTCCAGATCAAAGTCGACATCATCAGTTCCCAGTGGAATTGAATCATTTGTAAGACAAGCTTCAATTTCTTCTAAAATGAAGTCACCTTCCTCAAAAGGAGTGAGAAAGGGGGAAGAAGTAGAAAAGATAGGATCTAAAGACGGAGTAGGATTGCCACTCGTAGAACTATCCAAAAATCCAAGCACTTCTTGAGCATACTCCTCACATGAAACGTCGATGACATCGATTTGATTAACCGATTCAGCATCATTGTAGGAGTATCTCGAAGTTTGACCAACTTTAAAGGTTATCGCTTCATCATCAACTCGGAGAGTTAATTCTTCACTGTAAACATCAATCAAAGCATGTGCCATCCTCAAAAAGGGTCTACCGAGAATTAAGGGAACCCGAGGATCGACAATATAATCAACGACTACGAAGTCGGCCAAAAAATGGAACTTTTCTACTTTTATAAAGACATCTTCGGCAATACCAGATGGACTAGTAGACGATCGGTCTGCAAGTTTAAGAATCATTTGATTAGGAGTAAGTTCGGGAAGTGAGAGCTTCTTCCATATGGAAAGAGGCATCAAATTGATGCTTGCATCAAGATCAGCCAAGGCTAAGCATTCAACTATCTCTGGAAAATCACATGGAATAAGAAACTTGCCGGGGTCTCCAAGTTTTTCGGGCAACTTTTTTAGGATAACTGCCGAACAATTCTCATTCACCGGTGTTTTAGCTAACTCAAACAATTTTTCTTTGTTATTAAGGAGACTTTTAAACATTGAAGCAAATTTTGGCATATGTAGAAGAGCATCCGCGAAACTGAGCTCGAAATGTAATTCCTTAAAGATTTCAACAAATTTCGAAGCTAGATTATCATCTTTTTCATGGAGCTTCTGTTTGTTAGCTCTTAAAGGATAAGGTATAGACGGTTTAGGTTTAGGAGCAACAACGGGCTCATCAATTGGAGCTTGAATTTGGACTACTGGAGGTTGGATGTTTTCGGTACTCGGTTGCACCGTATCCTTTGTCACCTCGGGTTCTCGTTCCATCATCTAGGGAAGAGGTGGAATTGGAGGTCCATCATAAGAAATACCACTTCGGGTGGTGATTGCTTTCAAGTCACCTCTAGGGTTAGCAACGATGTGCTAGGAAGTGAACCCGAACCTGAAGAAGAAGTGCTATTCATTTAAAAAAAACTAGCCATCATATTCTTAAGCTCATTGGTTTGATTTGACATTGAAGTTTGTATTGAAGTTTGCATTTCATTTCTCAATTCATTTTTCACATTATTTATTTGATTTTTCATAGCCTTCATATTAGCATCATCTATCTTCATGTAGTTCGAAAGATCATTCAAAGGTCCAACTTGAGCTTGCTGAATCAAAGCTTGATAATTCGGATTTCCTTGATTGTAATTATTTCCTCTGTTTTGATTGTATCCTTGATTGTACCAGGTTTGATTATTTTATAAATTCGGTTAAGCAAAACCCGACGTTCTAATTTTGTTAGCTACACTCTAAGGACGGCATCCAGTATTTCCCTGATTGTAGTTTACTGCGGCTGCTGAAACATATCCTTGAATATTATCTCGATATTCCAGAAAAGCGTTTCCATTGGTGGCAAGACATCGGTGGTAAGGATACGGGCCACCACAAGTAACACAAATTTCATCAACTGCTTTCACGGAAGCTGGAGGAGAATATTTCTAAAGAAGCATAGCCTTAACGGCATCGGCAAGAGCGGCAATCTCTGGAAAATAAGGGGTAGAAGAAGAAGGAGCATTCGTACTCACTTTTGAAACAACTGGTTTGTTACATGAGTTGTGAACTTTTGATTTGTTTTCAATAATTGTCGAAGCATCTCGAGGAGTTTTAGTCAAAAGATTACCACTGACGACGGCATTCAAAGAATCTTGATCTGTTTGTGTCAACGCATTGTACAACGTATCAAGTTGATGCAATTCTGTAAAACCGTGATGTGGGCATGCGCGAAGGAGATCCTTGAAACGGTCCCATGCCTCACTAAACGTTTCCTCAAACTTTTGTTGAAAATTTGTGATTTCATTTCGGAGATTTGTAATTTTGGAAGGAGGAAAAAATTGGTTAATAAACTTGGAAACAAGGTCTTCCCAAGTAAGAATAGAACGAGGGGGTTCTTTTTCGAGCCAAATCCGGGTTGTCCCCTCGATAGAAAATGAAAAAAGCATAAGCTTAATCGACGAATTAGGTACTTCTTTATACATAATCGTGGAAGCAATCTTGTTAAACCAACGAATGTGAGCATGAGGATCTTCTTTCTCAAATCCGTAAAATTGTTTTGATGTTACAGGATTTAGAAGACCATGTTTAAGCTTAAAATTCTCCGCGAGAACAGCGGGAATAACGATAGCATCTCCGTAACCCTCGGTGGGTGCTTGGAGTAATTCCGCCATAGTACGTTGATCGACCATCGTAACTACGGAAGTCTCTTCAAGAGAAAACGGTTCGACTCTTTGCTTGGAACGTCTACGATTACGATGTTGCGGAGTCGTGGAAGATTCGACAATTAAATTCGATGAAGAGCGGGTGCGCATGCACTAAAAATAAAATAATAAAAAAATTATTTTTGTAACCGATAATCGAACAAGTGTACGGTAGCTCTCTAGAAAACGCACAAAGAAGCGGAGGAGCGGGTAAGCGCGAAACGTTTTAAAAACCTTCTCCTTTCGGGTAAAAGATCGTATGATCAACCCTCCTTATACCTCCCGTATAGTTTGTAATCTAAAGGTGAGCCGATTTCACAAGTGACACAACGGTTGTTTTTGTTGTTTTTTAATTTTTTTGGTATTTTAAATACTTTAGGAAAAGTATTTTTGGCTTTTCTAATAAATCTACGAAAATAAATCAAGAAAAATAAAATATTTTTGTATATATTTTTTTTATTTTTATATAAAAGAAAATAACAAAATAATACTTCACGAGGAAGGGTCTTCAAAACACTAATCTTCAAACTTCAACGCGATATTCGTTACACACCTTCCCGACAACGGCGCCAAAAACTGATTCAATAATATATATATATAATATTATATTTATTATTTATTATTATATTTATATATATATTATATTTATTAAATATATATATATATATATATATATATATATATATATATAATATCAAATAGTAATAGTTTAGAGAGTATCCCGAATAGATATAAAAATTGCTTGAGGACAAACAATATTTTATCTCCCGGATGTCGTATTCTGACGAAGCGTGAATTGAGAATCTCGTTTAAGTTCGTGATCGCGTGATTTAAATAATCAAAATTTTGATTTGGATTTTAATTCTACTCATGAAAAGAGGAAACTAATAAAGGGCACGCTAAACTAGAATTATAGGCACAATTAAATTCAAACGACAAGTAAACACTTAACGGGAACTTAACGACTAACGGGTAAACAAAATTATAGCAAAATAAACTCTAAAAACTTAAATTGCAAATTTATAAAACCTAAATGTATTAAAATAATTTTTGAAAAAGAAATTATTATTTTTTTGACATTTTTATGAATTAAAAACATATTTAATCTAAATTAAATATTGAGAATAGTAAACTAATTATTAAAAATCTGGAAAAATTATGAAAAATACTTTAACCTATTTAGAATCTATGAAAAATAAAAACTTGAAATTTGGTTGAAAGAATAAGCTGATAAAAAGCTAATAAGCTCAGATAAGCAAATACTGGAAATGCTTAAGTAATAAATGAAATAAGACTCTAATGAAAAAGTCCCAAGGGCACAATGGTTAAGGCTTAGTGTATGTGAAGGAGAGGTCGCAGGTTCGAGTCTTGGACCTATCCTTTTTGCTAAAATATTTTTTTTTGATTTTCTTTTTGAAACTTTGAAAGAACTAGTGAAAATAAGCAAAGTTAATTAATGGACTTTTTACTGAAACTCAATATTAAGCTAGATTAAGCTGGCTTAAAATGATAGAATGACTAAAACTTAACTATATGACTAAATAGCAAAACTGTTTTGATTTTTTTTAAGACTTGTTAAGCAAATGTAAAGCTAATTAGCTAAAAACAGACAACTACCTAGACCTAATAAGCAAATATGGCTAGAATTTAACTAATAAATTGAGCTGAAAAGCTCTTAAAAGCTAAAATGAAATCAGACTTACCAAGCAGTTTCTAAAGACAAAATAACAACTTTAAGCTAAATTTAAGAGCATATAAGCACTTGGAAATAGGTGAAAACTCAAAACAGATCAAAATTGATATCCAAAGAACACATTTAAACTAGAAATAAGACAATTGGATTAGAAAAGAGGCTCGAAAAAAAAGACTTGAAAATGGCTGTTTACTACTAAACTATGTTTTTGAATTTTTTTTTAAAGTTTTAAATGGCTGTTTGCAGCCCTAATTTTAAGCTAGACTAAGTTGTTTTGGAAAACTCAAAAAGTAAAAACAGATTAAGCTTAACACCTAATGAGTTTATACAATCAATTTCAGACCCTTAAACAAACTGAGACTTACCTAAATTTGCTATAGAAAACTGGATTTTAAACTTTTGAAAATGAGACTAAGACACTTAACAAATAAGCTTTGATATGAAACTAAAACACCACAAATTCAAACCATTGATAGATTAAACCTAAAACTTGAGATTTAAACTTTAACCACTTATAAAAACTGACTTTTAGGCTAAATTCAAGCTTGTTAAAATTGGCTAAAAGGACAAGAGTGACTTAGGCAGCACTAACATATGTTAGTGCTGCTTGAGCCAAACACCCCTTTAAGTTCTGAGTTTTTATTTTTAAACTACAAAAGATTGAATTAAGCTGAAATTGGTAAAAACAGATTAAGTATTAAACAAGTGAAGAACAATTAAGCATAAACTAGAATGGAATAAGCACAAATAAGCAGAATAATAAGCTACACAGTAATTAAGCTAATATTAAGTGAAAATGAGAAATTAGAACAAGTACCTTGATCCCAGCTGAATAGGGATCTAATTATGCTCTTAAGAGCTTATCTACAAGCTCCAGCTTGTTAGAAACAAGTTGGTGAGGTCCATAAGCCCTTCCTTTTTTGGCTTATCATCCAAAAGTTAAGCTGAGGTAATTTTGGGAGATTTGAGATGAAATAACAATTCAGTTAAGCTTTTGGAGGCTTAACTGAATGAAAGCTAGCTTGTGAAGTAATTAAGAGCTTATAAGAGCTTATTAGGATATTTTGAACACACTTAAACCATGATTGCAAAAAGTAAAAACATGAATTAAACACGAAATTAAATCAAACAGAATTTTATTAATAATCAGACCTTTACAATGCTTTGAAACGAGAAATTACATAAAAAATAAGATAAAAGCTACTAAACGCTACTAAATTACTAAAAAGCTTAAGCTAAAAACTCCCTCTTTTTTGTGTGATCTAGGCCTCTATTTATAGAGGGAAGAGGAACCTTCTAGGCTAAGGAGGAGCATCCCATGATCCAATCATAGCCTTCCAATCATAACCGCCTCCTAATCTCATCATTTGAGCTGTTGGATCAAGTACACGCATCATCAGCCAATCAAACTTTTGGGGATTGCCAGTGTGGCTATTTGGGGTGTCAGACATGTTAGGAGAAATCCTTCTAGAAGTACTTGGGATGCGTAGGAGTGGCTTGATTTACCCTGGTGAAATGGGAGGGAAATTGGGAGAGATAAATAGTAACTTGTTTCAACGTTTATATCTCAGGCTTTGACCCGGGTGTTGACTTGGGTTATGGATTAGGCTTTGACTTAACTTGGACCAGGAAATGGATAAATGGATTTAGGCTAATTATACTTGGACTTATGTTATAAATAAGGCTTAAGGTTTAAAAACTTCAAGTGATAATGGGCTGATCCGGCCCATTAAAATGGGTACAGGTTAGCCCATTAAAATTGAATATACCTTCGGCTTCAATTTCTTCACACTCTTCTAATCTCGTGCTCAGTTTTGTCCGTTTTGCTTCATTTTTTTTCCATTTTTGACATATCCATTACCTGCATAATGCATTTGACAAAACAAACGAATACTATGTATTTTTATGTCGTTTTTGTTCATTATTGGTCTTTTAGCTCGTTTTATTAGGTAAAAAGTATGTGTATTTAAGCACATACCAAGCATAAGCAAAATTCATGCAAGCCTTTCATCGCATACGTTTTTAGAATGATTACCGCGATTATGAATCAAATCGCGATAGTTGGTGGTCAAACGGAAGAAACGATTATAATCGTGACAACTATTGATCCAATTCCGATGATAAACCCGACCTTCAAAGACAGTTAAGCGAATTCATAAAAGCTCAACAATTGACCAATTCTTTTGCTAAAGATACGTTTACGGATCTTAAAACCAAACTCAAAACAACAACCAAAAATCATCAAGCCTCGATCCAAAACCTAGAAGCAAAATTTGACATATTTGCTGATAAGCAATCTGCTCAACCTTCTGGATCTCTTCCTAGTAATACTCAACCAAACCCAAAAGGTAGATCATCTAAACCATACCAACCACCGCAAGCTCGAAATGAGCATGTAAATGCAATATTAACACGGAGTGGTAAATCATATGACCCACCTACCAACCTAAATGATCAACAAATTAATTCTGAAAATCCTATCAATTTTGATAGTGAGGATGAAGAAGAAGAATCTACACCCTAACCAAAATCTCAAACTTCAAAACCGATCAAAGAAACTCCAATACCTAAACCATACAAACCAAAAATCCCATATCTGCAATGCCTTCAAAAAGAGAAAATAGAAGCCCAATATGGTAAATTCCTTGATATGATTCGAGCCGTTCGAATCAATGTACACCTTGTGGATGTCTTAGCAGGAATACTAAATTATGGTAAATTTCTCAAGGAACTCGTAAGCAATAAACACAAACTTGAACAAATCCCATTCGCTTTTTTGAGCGATGAAAGTTTTGCTATGATTCAAAACAAAGTTCCACCTAAACTCGAACATCCCAGATGTTTCCTTATTCTTTGCACTTTTAGCAAAGCCTTCTCATGCAATGCTTTAGCCGGCCTTGGTGCTAGCATTAATTTCATGCCATATTCTCTATATGCGAAATTATCCTTCGAAACTCTTAAACCGACTAAAATAAGCGTAAGATTAGCTGACCGATCATTCCAACACCCTATTGGAATCGTCAAAATATGCTCAATGAGATTGGTAAATTCACCTTTCCTATGGATTTCATTATTCTCGAAATGGAAAAAGACAGTAAAATTCCTCTTATCTTAGGGAGACCTTTTCTTCACACTGCCGATGCAGTAATTCAAGTAAAACGAAAACAACTCAATCTTGGAGTTGGTACTAAACGAGTGACCTTTTCAATTGATTCCGCAATGAAACACTATTATTCTAACGATGATGCATGTTTTAGCATTGATTTTATCGACGAAATCTTAGAAGAAGATTTTGATGCTCTTCTCGATGAAGGGAGTAAAATCCTTCATTCCATCGAAGGAACTATCATCGAAGAAAAACTCTTTGCTGAATTCGATGAATTCATGGCTATCATGGTTCTAAAAGGCTCGCAAAGGCCTCGCAAAGGCCATTTATTGAGCAACCTCGTATCCCCTAGAATCACTAGACAATAAAAAGCATTAAACATTCAAAACATAAATATACAATAAGACATAACTCACTTTCGTAGGAATCACGATTGCATTTAGCATATGAAACAAGCTGTAGGATCCCTAGATCATTCCATGGATTAAGCACACGATCAATGGCACAAAGATTAAAACAATGAATAACTTTTGATTGAAATGAAACAAAAAGTTGGTACAAACCCTTAATATGAAAAATAATAATGAAGTAGCTAACCTCATTTTTGTCTAAACTAGGAGTATTTATACTAATAAGGATTTGCCTTTAAGGGCTTTCTATTTGACCTTTTTACATCTTGGCCCTTATACATTAAATAA
>BQNB010067705.1:0-34103 GCA_026074375.1 Tanacetum coccineum | reverse complement strand
AGTCATGTTATATTAGTAGCTTCATATTATAAAATTCAGTTTCATTAGGCTGCCCACTATGGCAATCGGTCCCGACCTGCACTTTCCGGTACCACAACAACTTTCTCTCTCCGACAACTTACATGCGACTTTTTGCCACTATAAGGCGACCTTTATTTTTTTTATATTAAACCAACAATTAGAATTTTTGGGGGAGAATATGTTTGTAACATTTCACATTTTCAGGTCATTTCCCGACTTAATAAATACCATTATTTATTTTTAGAGTTTTACGCGTTCGCTTTTAATTATTATCTTATAGTTAAATCGCGTAAAGTAAAAATCAACGTTCAATGTAAACGGACACTAAACAAGTTAAAGTTTACATCAAGCAAGTGTTATATGATTATTAAGAGTATAATTTATAACTTTTCATAATTTATTTTTGTTGGTAACGTAAAACGCTTACGTTTCGCAATAAATTACATTCGGGCATACCCGGAAGCACCCATACCTATCTATACTCAAACAAATACCCACTTTTATACCCAATACACAAAAATTAACTTATTTCTTTATCTACAACCCATTATGGCCGGTTAGGAGACTATACATAAGAAATAAATCCTAAAGACCCACTAACTCTTACCTTAACATGTTATAAACCTTACACACTAGTACCTTATCCCATGTATCCATAAATTGGCACATCACATGTACCCTAAACACCATTTCAGCCGTGTATGAGTCTTGGGAGGAGGAGAGCTCTTTGCATTTGTACTTGAAACCACTAACACCTTATGGTTTGATTTAAGGTAGTATTAGGACTTTCCAAGATGCTATAAGTAGTAAGTCATAAGTAATCTAGTCATACTCTTCTCATTTACAAGAAAAACAAATCATACTCTCCCAAAATAAGCTCAAAACCCACCGCTCAAAATTATAGGCTAGGGTTTCATTTTATTTTTCACTCTAAAGCATTCCAAGTATTCTAATGTTCATTCTAAGATCATTTAAGGTTACTCAAGGTTATTACAAGCTTAGATTTGGGTTTAACAAGGATTAATCAAGAAAACATATTTAGGGTTTTCTTGATTAGGGTTTTGGATTTGGAAGCTTGGCTAGGGTTTTTATCTTGTGTTCATCATTCCACATCTCTTCTATAAGGTCTAATTTAAGTATTTCATTTCCATTCATTCATTATCTTATGTGTACATACTTGTTATATATGTTAAACACCACCTAGGTTCATTTTTATGATTTATGGAATATTACAAAGACATATTTAATTCGAATTTTACATTATTGTTGGTGAAATGATACTTAAAATGGAAGTAAGCATTCTATATAAGTGTAAATTAATTTATAAGCTTAGTTTGTAAATTAGTTTGTATAGAAAGTTTTATTTACAAGTTTATGTATAAAAATATCATGAGGACATGGATTTCATTTGGACAAGTATTATGGACATTTATAAGACTTAATATATGTGAGAAATATGGTATAACACTTGGTGAAAGAATGGTCCAAAGTTTCTAAATAAAAGGAATTATAAAACTTGCTTTATTAATCACAAAACCCTAATTAACCTTATAACCTATTGTTTGAATTCGTGTATAAGGGTATACATTTTATATTTTATTCAAATAGTACTTATCTCAAGGATCGTAAGCATATAAGAAACTTGAAAAACCGAGCAATAACGAAGGAGATATGACATTTTCAAGTTTACAACAATTAAATGTATAAAAGTATTTTTATAAAAATAGTACTTTTCATGACGAATCCAAACATGTAAGAAACTCGAAAAACGGATTTAAAATGAAGGTGATACGTTATTTACAAGTTTAAGTTAAAAAGTATTTTTATAAAAGTAAATTTATAAAAATAAGATACTGTTCACGACAGTATACTGTTGGGAAATAATTTTCATAAATAGATTTTTTAATTACGAAGACGTGGACATAGGAATCACTAAAAACCGAATTAAAACGAACGAGATACAATTAAAATACGATTTCAATAATTAAAGTTATAAAAAGTATTTTTATAAACTTTCACTTACTGTTACTATTCATAACAGTATCAAACCATATTACAAATGTTAGAATAGATTCACCCTTAAGAAAATAGAAAGAAGTCTCGATGCTGGAAACTAGATAATCCAAGTCTTAATCATAAATGTATAAAGTTCAAGCAAGTCATCAATCGATAGAAAATAGAAGGAAGTCTCGATGATAAAATAAGTAGACGCCTTTGTGAAATCCAACTTCAATAGCAAAGAAGGGATACCAAATCAACTCCGTGATCACTTGTCATCGTAATCCGAATCTCTAGCCATTTTGTCATTTAAGTGAATCTTTTCAGGATCGTTTTGGGATTAAGTGTTGTTGTTTGTGTGGTGTGTTGTTATGGTGGATATATTATATTCCCAAATTCGGTCATATGCCCAAATTCAGTCACATGCCCACCTGAGGGTTTTCTTTGAGACAAACCGCTGCTACATTTGGTAAACCGCCGCCTTGTTTGTTAGTCAAACTACCAAATTTAATTCAACTAAGGTGAGTTCATAGCCCCATGTTTTACTATATCAATGATTTACAACTTTTGGGGCGAGATACATGCATTGTTTTACAAATTAGATGCAAGTGTACATTTTATCATGATTATGTGTTTGCTTAATTATCGATAAACCATATGGAGTCCCATTATCATGAAACTTCAAAATACTAAGTTGTAGAGCGCGAATGTTATAAATATAGTCTATTTTGGATTGACATCCCATCCGGGAGAGTGTCCCTCACTGGTGTCAACTGAGTGACCAATAGATGGTATATCCATGTCGGATTGGAATGTTTTTTCGGGTTGAACATCATCACGGGCAATGTGGCAATATTTATATTGCATTCATACATGTCGAGCTTCAGTGTCAATGCACTTAGGGAAACATAAATACATTTTGTGATGGGTGTATAAGTTTCATAATCATAGGGAAATCATGTGACCTACATTATCTATTTACATAAACTTATGATTCACCAACTTTATGTTGGACGTTTTAAAGCAAGTTTTCTCAGGTCTATGAGGTACAATGAGGCAAAAGAGATACATGGTGTCAATCAATTTGGAGTCATTGCATCCGAAGATTAAAGGCATACATTTGGGGATATTTGTTATATCTAAAACATTACATTTTCAAGGGTAAACAAGTTTAAGCCGTTGAGCTTTTGTAACAACATTTATTAAATCCAATGTATCATTTTCAAATGACTCTTTTTGAGGTCGTTCTCATATCTTAAGATGTTGATCTAAGAAGGAATGCTCCCGGAACACATTTATTCCGCTGCTACCCAATTTGGGTTACAATAAACTTACTAATACTTTCTTTCTCATAGACGTAATTATACTTATAGTACTAGCATCCTTAGAAAAAATAAGAAATCGAGATTTTTTTCACCACTCCCGAAAGAAGCACATAGACGAAAATAGTTACCCTAGGTTATCAGACAGATTGCAAAACCTAGTCCTTATTTATATTCCTTAATAACTAGCTTTGCAACGGAACGATAATCCAATGACTATTTCTGTAACTTGTTTTCGATTTTTTTACGAAAATAGTCCTTGGGTTAGCGTTCCATTGCAAAGTTAGTCGTTAAGGACTAACTAAGGACTAAGTTTGCAACTGACCGATAACCCTAGGGACTATTTTCGTATATGTGCTTCTCGGGAGTGGTGAAAAAAATCTCGATTCCTAAGGACTGCTAGTATATAAGTATAATTACGTATGATAAAGCAAGTATTAGTTAACGTTTATTGTAACACCCCCAAATAGGGTCGCAACGGAATAATGTGTCCGGGAGTATTACTTCATAGATCAACATCATAAGATATGAGAACGACCTCAAAAAGAGTCATTTGAAAATGATACATTGGATTTAATAAATGTTGTTACAAAAGCTCAACGGCTTAACTTGTTTACCCTTGAAAATGTAATGTTTTTAGATCATAACAAATATCCCCAAAATGTAATGCCTCTAAATCTTTATGCAATGACTCCAAAATGATTGACCACCAATGTATCTCTTTGCTCTTGTACCTCATAGACCTGAGAAAACATGCTTTAAAACGTCAACATAAAGTTGGTGAATTCATAGGTTTATGTAAATATAATGTAGGACAGCAAGATTTCCCTGTGATTATGCAACTTATACACCCATCACAAAATGTATTTATGTTTCCCTAAGTTCATGACACTGAAGCTCGACATGTATGAATGCAATATAAATATTACCACATTGCCCGTGATGATGTTCAACCCGAAACATCCCAAATCCGCATGGTATACATCTATTGGTTCACTCCGTGAGACCAGTGAGGGCCACTCACCCGGATGGGGATGTCAATCCAAAATAGATCTATTTATAACATTCGCGCTCACAACTAGTAATTGACAGTTCATGATAATGGGCTCATATGGGTTATCGCTACTTAAGCAAACACGTAATCATGATAAAATGTACACTTGCGTCTAATTTGTAAAACAATGCATGTATCTCGCCCCAAAAGTTGTAAATCATTGATATAGTAAAACATGGGGCTATGAACTCACCTTAGTGAATAAACTGGAGTATATGAATCAAGTGAATGGAAACGTCACGGATAAGACCGAATGCAACCTAATTAAATATAGGTCGTATGAGTATGAAGTACTTAATATAAATACTACATCACAAGTTATATAGTTACACCACCACCTAAAAGTGTTTGTTTAATTTATTAAATTAAACAATTTAATTTGTACTTAAAAAAAAACCAATTCCTGTATTGAACTTGCAAAAATAATATACTTTGCCAACAATTTGTTAAATTTCCAAAATAAACACTTGATGCACAATGTAATAATTTAATATATAAATAAATTTAATTGTTTGGAAAATATATTTTGCAAAGTTAGAAACTGTTAAAAATATTACCTTTAGTAAAAATGTCATATCTTTCTTGTTTTAATCTCGTTTTTAACGTTTCTTATATGTACATTTCGTAATTGAAAAGTCTAATAAAATATATATTTATTATATGGTTAATTACTGTTATGACCAGTAACAGTAAGTGAAAGTTTATATAAATACTTTTTATAACTTTAATCGTTGAAATCGTATTTTAGTTGTATCTCATTCGTTTTAATTCGGTTTTAGTTATTCTATGTTCATTTCTTCCTAATTAAACTCTAACTTAGGAAAATTATACTTCAAAAGTTTTACTGTCGTGAACATAAACTTATTTTTTATAAATTTACTTTATAAAAATATTTTTTAACTTAAACTTGTAAACTAACCGTATCATCTTCATTTAAAATCCAATTTTTTGAGTCCTTACATTTTTGGATTCTCATGAAAAGTAATATCTTATAAAAATCTCCCACCCACCCCCCTCCCCCCCCCCCAAAAACAAAAAACCCCCCCCCCCCCCCCCTCCCATAATATATCAGAGTCTGAAACATGATTTTTTTTAAATAACTTTTATAAAATACTTTTATGCAATTATTATTGTATACTATAAAAGTGTCGTATCTTTTTGTTATAACTTGTTTTTTTAGTCCTTATATGCTTACGATCCTTGTGATAAATACTAATTAAATAAAAAATAAAATATATAATGCTTATACACGAATTCCAACAGTAGGTACCAAAACAGTTTACATGTTTTTGTTTATAAAAACCCCAAGTTTTTTTTTGTTTTTTTATACTTCCATTTACTAAGAGCTTTTGTACAATTATTTTACCAAGTTTTATACCACATATCTTACCTATATTAAGTCCCTTAAAAGTCCATAACATTTATCCAAATAAAATCCATGTCCTCATGATCTTTTTATACATAAACTTGTAATTAACTTTCAATAAAAAATAATTTACAAACTAAACTCATAAATCAACTAGTACTTATATTAAGTGTGTACTTCCATTTCATGTATTATTTCATCATTATACTTATAAAATTTGAATTATAATGCACTTGTAATATCTCACAATTTCATGAAAATAAGCTAGGTGTTCTAACATATATAACAAACATTTAAAAGTAAAAATTATGATAAATAGAATGAAACTCTTAAATAGACCTTATAGAAATGTAGAGGATTGATGAACACAAGATTATACTTAAGCTTTAACCTAATGAATCAAACACAAGTTCAAACCCTAATTAGGAAATCCTAATTAGATTTCTTGTATGATTCTTGCTAAATCACAACCCAAGCTTCCAAATCAATTTGTATCACCTTAGATGAACTTAGAATAAATGCTTGTATGCTTGGAATACCTTAGAATGAAAAATAAAATGAAACTCTAGCTTACATATTTGGAGCGAGGGTTTGGCTTATATTTGAAAGTTTGTGGCTTGTTAACTCTTAGTGAATGTAAATGATACCTAATGTGTATGACTTTCTATATATAGCCCTAAAATAACCCAATACAACCTTAATCAAACCATAAGGTACTAGTGGTTTTTGAGGATGGTTTAGCAGGTACACATGTGTAAAGGTGAGGGTACAATTGATTTGCCAAATTATGAGAATTGGAGTTGTAATGTAACTTTGTGTGTAAGAATATACTTGTTATGAATGACTTTTGTGGGAGTTGCATTTTAAATCATGTGTATAACACTTGCAACTGGCCACCTTGTTTAAAATGAGAGGAAATAGGTTAATTTTTGTGTATTGGTAATAAAATGGGTATTGTTTTATATAGATATATGTGCTTTCGAGTACCTAAATGTATTTTTAGTTATGAAACGTAAGCGTTTTACGTATCAATGAAAAATAAAATATGAAAAGTTATAATTAATACTCCTTAAATTATATAACACTTGCTTGACATAAACCTTTAACTTTTTGGTGTCCGTTTACATTTAACATTGATTTTTAGTTTACACGATTTAACTATAGGAATAATAATAAAAACGAAAGCCGTAAAACCTAAAAATAAAAAATGATAATAATTATGTCAGAAAATGAACTAAAAATGAGAAAGTTACATTATGTATTTGAGATAAAAGTTAATTATATGTACTTTGGTGTCTCTGATTTGGTAAGAAATTCAAGATAAGAGTGTTTATTTTGAGTCGGCATAACACTCACATACAATTAAGGGTTGTCCTCTCAATAAATGAAAGTGTAATTTAATAGGATTATTTATGTTTGGCAAGAACCGTTAGATAAGATCTAACGTCATGGAATGACCCCGTGGGGTATCCTATGAAGGAAACAAGAATGACACATAGTTATGCCTTCTTGGCACTTCAATTGAAGGAACCTTCATACGAGGCACAGTTAGTGTGTCATAACAGAAAATCCGCCGCATTACATACGCATATATATCAGGTGACTACACGTAGCATTGGTACAATAATCTGAAGCGACAATTGTCTTATATTGTACCAAGTAAAAAGATTATTTAATCGCATTAATCTTTTTTAAACTGACTAAAGAAATTTATACTACTATATAATGTATTTAAGACTTTTTATAAAAAGAAGTCTAAAAATTTTAGGACAAAAAAACATTACTATAAAAAGAAAGTATTCTTTTCAAAAAAATTAAAAGTTAAAGCTATATTTACAGCTATATTATTAAAATGGCAAAAGTTCATTTGCATACCGGTTTCTACCCGCATACCAAGGGACAAATCCTCACCATCCATTTGGGTTTGATCTAATGGTGAAGATTAATCTAAGATTTAAAGTTAATAAACCTAATTTTCTGCCACTATATAAAGACTTTTTTAGATTTATTTTATTTATTTTCCTCACTTTTTCTCACAAAGTTAGTGTGTGTTTTTTCTCTAACCGTTTCCATCGTTTCCCCTTTTCCATCCATCAATCAGTTACACCGATCTTTATCATTTTTTTTCCCGATCATCATTAATCGATTATTATCTTTAACTTTAATAGTTCATTTAGTTATCATCATAATCTATCATCATCATCATCATAAATCATTCATAATCAATCGATCATTATCATCATCATCAATCATTTATAATCAATCGATCATTATCATCTTCATCAATCATTCATAATCTCTTATGGCGTTTTCGGATGACTCACTTGCTAGTTTACTCTCAAAGAAATGATGTAGCTCTTAGTAATTTCACATGTTGTACCTGATAGCAATTCTGAATAATATAGTGTGATTCATTTGCATCTCATGATGACAATGCAGCTATGATTATATTCTGATATGCTATAAAATTATTAATTCAATAATTTTTTTAATATAATTTAGTGTAATATTGCTTATTTTTATAGTTTAATTATTGATTAGTTTTCATAATAGTTTAATATTGCTTATATAATTAAGCTATTAGTGTAATTATTTTTAACATTTTGATTTTTCTTTAAACCAGGAAAAAATGTTATTTGTCTTGATTTTTGCTAATTTTGTGTATATTTTTGCTTATTTAGTAGTATTATTTTGCTATCAGTAATCTGCTATTAGTTAACTTCATATGCGTATTATCACTTGTGATATCTTTGTTATTTTGATAGTTTTGATGTTTACTTTGTTATGTGTTTGTATCACTAGTGATATTTTATATTTTTACTTTTACATGTTACATTTTGTTACGTGTTATGTATTGTATCACTAATGATATTATATGTTTTAATATTTACGGTTAAATTTTTATAGTGGTATGTGTTTATCACTAGTGGAATTTTTTATATATGTTTTAATTTTATATGTCTAGTATTACTAGTGATATTTGACTGTGTGTTTTATTACTTTTTTTTTTCACTTCTAATATTATTGAAAATCCTAACTGTTATTCATCATGTTTTTATTACACTCCTGGCGGATTACTTTATTGAGGTTCCTAGAGTTTCTGCTAGTGTGGGTTACAGTATTGGGACTGTTTATATAGTCGATGAATGCATTGAGGTGTTAGGAAAATACGTTTTAGAAGCATTTTTGGGTATTAGATTATCTTTGTCAAAAAACGATTGAAGTGGTGTATAGTGAAACTAAAGTATATAGTTTGTATAGGGAAGGGTGTCCGAAGAAGTTTGGTGAATACTTGATCCTAGAAGAATGATAGATAAGTAAGAGTCTTCAACTTTAGAGTTTGTGGTTGTAAGGCAACGGTTGGTAGGTATGTTCCTCATACCTCAAGTAACACTCTACTACTTTTGATGTTGAACACAATCATGAGCTTGATAGGTTGAGTATAAGCACTTATCTAAAGCTGAGAGGAGTTTGACTTACATGAGCACTGTTAATTATCAAGGCTGCAAATGCCAAACATTGGGGCTGTGAGAGCCCATAATTTGTTCGGGTTGAAAGGTTCGTCATCACTTGTGCATGGTACTCAAACCGAGTTCAAGAACTTCACACGTGGCGTTAACTGCTTCATTAGAGATAGCGATGCTCAAATGCTCATTACTAGGATGGAACAGAGGCAAGAGTTCACAAAAGACTTTTCTTTTGACTATTTCGTTGAGGATGTTGAGCTTTGTGGTTTATTTTAGGCTGATGAAGTTGCGAAGTGCAATTACAAGGATTGGTGATATATATCTTTTGATGCAACATATAAAACATACAAGTATGCGTTCTTGACATTTAAAATCCTTTTAGAATAATTTTTTTAACTACTTTTTGTATAATTTTTTGTAATTCATTATCACTTGTGATTTTTATCAGGTACAAGATGGTTTTTGTGCCTTTCATGGCTATAGACAATCACTGGAGATCTGTTACTGTTGGTTCAGGACTGTTGAAAAAAGAAACAGCGGAACCTTATGGATGGTTACTTAGAGCCTTCAAGAAAGCTTTTGTCCGTCCTCCTAATATATGGTCATTGATAAGATGTAGCATGCGACTTGCTGTTGCAGTCGAGTTTCCTGAGTCTAACATAGCTTGCATGTGGCATATTATGCAGAAGATCCCAGACCAAGGTATTTGTTTTTGAAAGTGTTGTAATTTACAATTTCATGTATCACTATTGTGATATTCTTTTCTGTTTAATTTTTGTTTGTTTTTAACGTAACATGTTATTTATCACTTGTGATAATTGACTTTTTATTCCTTTTTTTATAGTGTTTCAAAGTTTAATGTGATGTACATGTCATTTATCACTAGTGATACTTGACTGTTTGAATAGATATCATTATTGATAAATGACGGTTTGAATAAATAACACTATGATTAATTTGTTTATTTTATTTTATATTTATATTTGTGTTAAAAATCACTAGAGATAATACTGTTTGAATAAATATCCAAGGCTAATGTTTATTTCCTTCTTTTTGTTTTTTTTTTGTAGATTGTGCTAGAATTTATGATGATACGATTTAAGATAAATTTGGTAAAGATCGTTTGAAATATGTTTATTGGGCCTGAGATTTGAGACAATGTAATAAGCTTAATGGAGGGAATTTAATCTTGTCAATCAAAAGTGGCTTTCAAAGATGTATCGCTCAGATCACCATGGGTCCCCCGCTTTCTTCGTTGATTCCTCCATTATGCGGTTGAGAGGACTACTTCTATGTCAGAAGCGAGAACTCATTGCTCATATTTCACTAGTTTCTGGTCAACACTTGTCAAGTTATGCTTTGTTATATCTGCAATGGAAAGGCAAAGCACACCCAAGAAAAAACTATATCATCAGTCATTTGATTCATTCCCGCTTTGCTGACACTGTACCTATTGAAGTACATGCTCCTAAGTTTATAACTCGCACCCTTTTTATTCGTGTACAAAAGAATTGTTGCAGGGTCTTGTTATGTTCAAATAACGGGTAGAGTTTAATGAGGATTACCTGTGTGTATTATTGATGAGGAAAAAATAAAACCTGTTGGTCTTCCAGAAGTGATTGACAAAGAAAGTACTTTGGAGAATGTTGATTAAGATTAATTCACATCAAAGAATTCATAGGACAATACTAAGTGTACACCTATTTTGAAATATCATTTATCACATTTTATATTTTTCAATTTTTACTTTTATTGTTAAAAAATATGGTATGTAAGCATCTCCTGTGATTATATGATTTTAATTGATATTACTAATTTTTATAGTGTTTTTGAAGTATCACAATGATATTTTCAGTTTTATGTATAATTAGAATGTTACATGAAGTATCACTTGTGATATATAGTTATTTTTTATAGAAGTACTTTATAACAAAGGATAATGGTTCAGTTCGTGCTGTTGTCACTTTTTGTTCGCTCTAGAATATTTATGTCGACATACATATTTTGTGTATTCAAGAAACTTCAGTGTACCTTGTTATTCCAGATCATTATATAAATTGATGCGTTGGACCAAGGATTTTTCACCACCTGAATTTAAGACAAAAAAACCGTTATGGAGAGAAGATGAAGCAATTGAGAATGCTTGCAATAGAGGCTTCTATCAAACTTGATTCATGTTTACATATGTAAGGAATAATGAGCAAAGTTGTCTGAGTTTGTATAACAAAATGAAAAGCAATAAAGTCTGACCTCTAAGCTGAGTCGCCAATTGTTCAACCCCCACAATTCTGATTGTTCAAGATTTATGGGTGGTAAGAGCTGATAATGTTTTAAGTGAAGAATCCAACATGTGTATAGTCCAAATGGACGAGAGAACAGAAGCGTATCAAGAGTGGAAAGAGAAATATCAAATGTAGAAAAGTAATAAAAAAAAGATGTGTGGTGTTTGTGGACTACTGCTCACAATAGCGTACTTGTCCCGAAGAATGATGTAGATGTCTTATAACCTGCAAGTACTTTGTTCTGGCTGCAGTGATCATGGTAGTTGTGGGCTTCGAGGACGGTAACTTCTGGAAGTGTTTCCGTTTAAGATGTGCTTTGTCTCAGTTGAGTCTGATTTTACTTTCATACAAAGAAAATAAAGATCATTAGTACAGCTCATTCATATTTCTTTATTTCTTTATTTTAACCTCTGTACTCAAAAAGAATTATATTTCATAGGTTTCATAAAAAAATTTGATTAGACATTTATCTGTTATCACTTGTGATATATGCTATCAGCAATGCAACAGTTTTTGGTTTTATAGTGATGCTATTTTGATATTATGATATTATGTTATCACCTGTATATTTATGATATTATCACTATGATATTATGTTATCACTTGTATAATTATGCATATTAATCATATTGCTTAGGATTTTTAAAGTTAACCTTTGTATCACTTTGTATAATTAATCAAATTGCTTAGATTTTATTGTTTGAGTATATATCCAAGTGGGGTTTAGGTTTTTGTAAGATCCAAGTTGGTAAGGACTTAGGAGTTTTAGTGGTATTTTTTAGTATTTCTTAAAGTTAATGTGTGTATCACAAGTAATATTTATAATTCTTGTTTTTCTGTGAGTGTTATCACTTGTGATTTTCTGGTAAATTTTAATCCATCGCAAGTCTTTGATTAGAAGTTAATATTTTGCAAGATTTGTAAATTTGTGTGTCTTTATCACTTGTTGATATATTGTTAAATTTTAAACAATTCAGTCTTTGTATTCCCTTTTTATGAATGAACTTTTTAATCAAGAAATCAAATGTGACAAAATTCTACATTAAAAGTGGTGTTTGCATAAGAGTTATTATAGAAGCTATTAACATCCAAAACATAATACATAATCGACTACTAGGCAAAGTTGTTTACAACAATTGATCTCATCCTATCTTAGTTGTTAAATAGAAAAGTACTAAGTTTTTTTCATAAACATGAAATTCAAGACAAATTCTTCTGATTGCATCCGACTTTACGCTAGCTCCATCATCTTTTTGCATAATCAGACATCTTTTTTTCTGATGAATGTTTTACTTCATGTAGTACTATTTTGCTGCAAATTTCTTGATCTCAAGTTATCCATCTGCATCCGATGATTTTTGTCTTTTTCAGGCAGCAAGCTTGTTTTCCATTATGCTGCAGTTGATCATTCATAAAGCTCCATATGCATGATCATATACAAACCACAATCTATTTTTTCTTTTGTTGTCTTCCATTTCATTCTTAAGTTTGTTGCTTTTTTAGATCATGTCAAGATTTTATCTGCATTGTATTGTTGATACATCAAACATGTCCTTTCCAAACACACTCCTCGTAGAAATTTTAAAAATAGCTAATTAATACACAGACATCATATATTGATGTGATATCTCTTGTGATATTATATTGCATTCAAAAGAATCAAAATATCAGTTTAGAGGAACAAAAAACTATTACCACAAACTCAACATTGCCTTTATATTTTCCTTCGTATGTTGCATCAGATTCGCTATTGTCTATTATCACCGATTTTCCTGTTTTGAGGTTGAAAACAATGAGGTAGTAATGGCCGTGAGCAATAATTGGGAAGAATGCATGTTTTCACAAAAATATGAAAATATTTAAAATTTTAAATAATACAAGAATCTCACTGAACAAATTAATAAAATATTTTTAATATACCAATTCGACGTCCTCCATTTGCATTTTTTCTACGTCGTTTTCCATCTGAATTAACAGCATTTCGTGAAACCTGTCATACTAGGCATCTATTTTCTTGTCAATTTCTGTTGTTTTGTCCTCCAATATTTCCGGCACCTGATTCATAATTAATAAAAATTATATAAAGCTAGATACTTTAAGATGTAAAAGAATACAGTATTTTTTTAAAAAATTAAAAATATCCTACCATCATTGATGTATAAAAGAAATGACGTTTCATATTCATCATTTTGAATTTTTTTCTCGTAATTGAGTATAGAAACGTATACGTCGATCACTGAAGTATCAATTTCAAGCCCTGGCAGTGATTGAATATTCATTCTGAACAAAATCAGACCTTCGTCGTCATTGAAGACTTCTTCTCTGTGTAAATTATCACAAGAGATAAGCCATAAGCATAGAAACTAAACAGATAAAAAAATGATATAATATCTATAGTGATATTTTTATACACTAGTGATATATCTCTAGTGATATATCAAACATACTTATATCTCTATCATTATCACTTGTGATATTTCAAGTGACAAACAACATTCTATAAGTAAAAACTGACGGATACTCACTCTTCCTCTTCTTGTGTTCTGAATATGCTTCTTCCCAAAAGCTTCTCATCCTCTGTAAGTTCTACAGCTGGGTCCACTGTCTTGTTTACGTATTTGGATTTTTAGCCCAATTTTTATTTTTCTTTTTAATTAGAATCTTCATTTTTTCATATGTTGGGCTTGCACCTAGGTCAAATGTCGGCTGAGAACCTTGGAGTGAATTATCTATGCCGAAAACGGGACTTTCCTGAGAAGATGATCCTATTTGATCCTTTTCTATTTTTCCTTTTCTTTTTCATTCTCGTTCTTGCTATTGAGCGTTCTTTCTTATCTCAGCGTAGAATTCAAGCCCTTTTCTTATAATTTCTTCTTCATTATCTAAAAAACTATCCCAATTTATATCATCTGTTTGATCCTTCTTTTCAGCACTCGTTTGTGTTGGAACAAATAGATGTTCCTTTTGTAAGTAATATTAGCCAAATGTTGGGTCATCAAATGGATCGATTTCTTCATTTATTTTTTGATTTGTTGCCTTTTTATTTGCCTTCCGTTCTTCTTTAATGTTATCAGCTTCTTTGGAAGTCCCGTTCTTTGTTTCATCATTTTTTTCCATTACATTCCAGCTCTCATAGCTTCATCTTCTGATTGAGAAACACCTTTTCATCATTTCTTCATCGTTTTATGCAGTTGTTTCTTTCCTTCTGTTGAGTTCAGTTATTCTATCTGAACGTGATCTTCTTCAACTGAGTCTATTTGAGTTCCATAACTCTTTTCATTATCATCTCCAACTTGTGAATTATCATCGTCGTCATCATCAGATTCGGTTGATGAAGAAGAGTGGAATTCAGGTATATTAGGTTCTTTAAAAATCACCTTCATCTTGTCTCTTAGTTGAATCAGCCTTTCTTCATTTTGAAATTTGATCAAGTTCTCATTGAATTTTTTCTTCTATTTCTGCTTTTAAGCTATCTAAATGCTTTCTATGCTTTCTCAGCAGCTCATAGAGTTCCTGTAAATTAATTTTTAAAAAAAATAGTAATTATCACTTTCATATTTAGGAATAATAAACTATCACATTTTTATGATTTTCCATATATATCCTAGTAAAATATTACTTGTTATAGTTAAGTACATTTTTGGTCCTTGTGTTTTGGTGTGTTTTCATTTTTGGTCTAAAATTCAAAAAAGATTTGGTTTTGTTCCAAAAACATAGTTTCGTTCCAGTTTTAGTCCAATTCTGTAAATTTGTATTAAAATTTTTGTACTAAAAGTGCAACGAAACTATGTCTTTTGTACCAAAAGTGTAACGAAACTATATCTTTTGGAATAAAAGTGGAACGAAACTATGTCTTTTGGACCAAAACCAAACCTTTTTTGAATTTTTTTACCAAAAGTAAAAAACGCACCAAACCACAAGGACAAAAAATGTATGCTTAAACTCTACGATGTAAACTTTTAGTATTTTTAGTTTTTCAGATATGTTATACCTCATCTCCTTTTGTTATTTTGAATAAAAAACTTACGTAATTTTTATGATTGTCATACAATATCACTTGTGATATTACATATCATTTTGCTTTTAGTTTTTTCATATATGTTATGCATGTATTGTATCACTGGTGATTAATAATTATAAAGTAACAAATTTGTTTTTTATAACTCACCTCCTTTTCTTTATTCTCTTCTTTTTCACCTACATCGTCTAGTATTTTTGCAATTCCCATATAGTAATTTTGAAGTTCAGATATCTCTTTTTTTTCAACAGCCTTGTGTTCCAGCTTCTGAATGCTGGTACTCCTTCCTGCTTTGAACGTATAATTTTGGTATAATGTAGATATGTAATTTGTTTTCATGAAAAATAAATCAAATTAAATACATAATAATCAGATGTCAATGATTTCTTAATAAAAAATTAAAATTTCTAACTTACCATCAAGAACATCACTGCCTATAGTAGACAACATCCTTTTTTTCCTTGTTTTTGACCAATCAACTTCGACACTACTTGCACATTCTAATGATGCATTAACACCAGTCAAAGCACTACATCATCTCCTTCAAACACATTCCTCAACACTGTGAATTTCAAACATGAGCTGTTCTCACAACTTCCCAATGTGTTTGCAATCAATGTCAGAATGTTCATCCTAAACATATAATCCATATTTTTTGTGTCAATGATTAAATCAGATAAAGCTTTTATTCTGAGCTTATTGATATTTTTGAACTGATCTTTCCATTCTTCCAAGAATGGACCGTTGTACTCTCTTTGTCCTTCTCTTTCCAATTTCCTTCTTCCCATCGAAATCCAGAACTTCTTCACTGTTTTTAGGAGAAATGTGACTATGTCTCCCAATGACCTCTAACATCATTTTTCTTTTGTTAAGTATGTCAACAACATAGAAAGCCAATTTGGTTGGTATTTCAACTATAGGAAAATCAATTAAGTTTCCAAATCCCATCTCCCTTACCACCCTTTTTCCTTTGCGGAGTTAATCCACGCATTGCTTCAAATAGTGGCCTCACAGTTGCACGTCCTTTCAATACTCTATTAAAACTTTGTTTCTGAACTCTTTCATTCGTTTCACTTTCGTCTTCAACATCAACTACCTTCTCTTTTCCTTTGTTCTTGATTTTTTTTCAGTTTTTGCCTGTTTTTGTTTCTCAAGTCTTTCATTCATTTCACTCTCTTGTTCAACGTCAACTACTTCTTCTTTTCCTTTATCCTCATTTTTTTATTGTTTGTTGATTATCTGCCTGCTGTTTTTTTAATTCTTTTATGCTTTTCAGCCAAGAGCTTTGTATTATCACTTTTTGTCCATCTACCAGGAGATTTTTTTCTCCTCACGTTTCTTTTCCGCTTTGCTTCTTTTTCTGCTTTGCTTTGAAGATACTTTTCATTTGAAGCTATCCATTCTTGGCAGTTGCTTCTTGAAGGAAATATTTTCTTACATTCAGATCTTGGCAGTTGCTTCTTTCTTTTTGATTTAGGCCTATCTGTATTTGCATTACAATTTACCAAAAGTTATTTCTGTTGTCATATGATATCACAACTATATAACATGTGATATGACATCTGATATCCCAAGTGATATATAACAAATGATGTTATATATACTTGTTTATGACATGTGATATCACAAGTGATAACACAAACAATACCTCAAGTTATATCACAAGTGATATCACAAGTTATATCATAAGTTATCACAAGTTAGACTGGTTTAACATCATTTGTTATCCAAATATGAAGACTTATTAATTTTTTTTATCTCCCTTTAGTTTTATGCTAAAACTTTAACATCACATATCTTTTTCTTACATATGAATTACAACTTTGTATGCTAAATCATACTAACAAGCCTATTCTATCCTAATTAATAACCGGTCGCTAAACCATATTAACATTCATATTCTATCTTCATTAATAACCGTCTGTTAAAGATTATTAACATGCATATTATAACACCTCGTATTTTAGGGTCATTGTATGACATTAGAAAAAAAATTCATAATTTATTTTTAGGGTTTTATGCGTTTTTGCTCTAAACCGTAAACTTTAAGTTTAAATCGCGTAAAACTGAAATGATCATACAATGGTAAACGGGCATTAAACAATTAATTTTTTGCATTAAGCAAGTGTATATTTGATTTATTATGAGATAATAAATAACTGTGTTCATCTTATTTTTATTGGCTACGTAAAACTGCTTACGTTTCATATAAAATAACGTTTAGTCATACCCAAGTCTAAAACCAACTAACCCTAACAAATCCCACTAAAATTTTAGAACCCAATACTCAAAATATTAAATATAACATCACATGTATACATAAAATGCCGAAATTCTTGAGATAAGAACAATAGTCATCACTTAACATAATATCTAGATATTATCATAAAGGTAAGTCTTACACATTTTTCCAACTTGTCATGCTTAACTTAACTAGGGTTAGAAAGTAACTAGGGTTAAGTTAACAAGATATTTATACTATAAATAAGCATGCATGCATGGCAAAAGTTTACAACTCTTATACTTAACCAAAATCTCATTTTCTTTCTCTCTTTTCTCATACAAAACCCACGGCACACTTTAGCCACAAAACAAAATCCATAACTTGAAATTCTAAGTATATACAACCCTTTACACAACATACTTAAGGTATTCTAAGGTGTTGGGAAGCATTGGTTCATCATTTTCAAGTAATAAGAAGAAAAAGGAAAGATTAGGGTTTTGAAAACCTAATCTTGGGTTATAAGCTGAAGCTTATTTTTGAATCTAAACACGGTTTAGAACTCATGTCACATCTAATACATCATTACTAAGTTTACTTAAATTCTTTATACTTTTCTTCTTAAGAATTTTTATGTATTACATGTTAAATTTACGCATAATCACCACAAATTACTTTTAAATGTATAAAATGATTGTTATTTGAGTTTATCAATTTTATACACTTATTCTCATGTTCTCCTAAGTTATAAAATGATCATGTAAAGTAAATATAAAAATATGTTAACTTATATTTAAGTATAAACATGTTATAAAGGCTAATAGGTTTTATAAGTATTATCTTAAACTTCACATATAAAATAAGAAAGTAAAAGGGTTAAACTTGTTACAATGAAATTATATGGACTAGGGATGATATTAGACTTTATTATAAGTACCACATATGTAAAATATGGTTATAAGAGTTTTATAGTAAACTACTAACTTAACTAATACATAAAACAAGTTTTTATAAAGTTATACACTTAAATACATATGGGCTGTTTAAAATTCGAACTTAGACAGTAGGTGATGATATTTTATAAAAATAATACGCCTCATGACGATTCCATAATGATAAGAAACTTGAAAAACCGATCTATAACGAAAAAGATACGTTAAAAACGAGTTTACGACTATAAATACTTTTATAAAACTATTTTTATAAAAGGTTACTATTCAAACAGCAACTTGAGTTTAGAAACACCTAAAATATGATATTAACTTTTGATTAGAGATCGTACACGCAAAGAATCGTTCAAAACGAACTATAAACGAGTAAATTACGACGTTTTCGATAATTAAAGTTTATAAAAGTAATTTTATAACCTATGAACAGTAAAAAGTACTATTCATCAGTGGATTTATCTTTATAAAATATAATACCTCTTTAATAACGTGAACGTACTCGAGGAATCACTAAAATCGGAGTAAAACGAATAAAGTTATCGCGAAAACAATTTTTATTTTTTTACGCTAATTAAACCGCTAAAACAACGACAAATGAGCTGTCATGAACATAAATTTTACTATTCATCACAAAAATTTTTAAAACTTAAAATGTATATTTTGATCGCTCTTCTACTACGAAGACGTGGACGTAAGAAACGCAGCAACGGTTTAAAAAACGACCAGCTAGTCATTTTTACGAAAAGTATATTTATAAACGATTTTCACCTTATAAAATAGTATTTCTTACTAAAACTATTAGTCTGATGAATTATGCTATAAAGAAATATTGAGTGTATCAAAGAGCTATAATACTAGGGAGTTTCATATGAGCCGTCTACGATGGCGTATCGATGAGTTGTTGGATTTACATTTAAAGTGTCCTAAATCTCCTCGTAAAATCGTCAAGTTCATTACCTCTATTATTAAAAGCCCAACGATAGTACGATTTAAACAACTATAAAGAGTATATTCCAGTGGTTTTAATTAAAAGTACACAGTACTTATAAACCTTAATTTAATATAGGTTGGCTTTTATCGTCCTTGTGTTGACGTTTTATCTGAGATTAATTGAGCTATCTATATCCAAGGTGAGTTTCATAGCCCCACTTTTTACAGTTTATACTGAAATTATTATTAATGGGGTGAGAACATTCTTTGTTTTATAATTGGACTCAAAATGTTGAAATATATTGATTATGGTTGCCTAATAGCGATAAACCCTCCAGAGCCATATTCATGAACTGTAATTGCATAGAATGTAGTTTGAATTTCATTATGTTGATCGCCGAATGATATAAATAGATCTATTGGGATTAACCTCCCCCGTTTGGGTGATTATCTATCACTTAGGAACTTAACGATGACCATGTCCGGACTTGGAGTTGGCTGGTACAACATCTGTGACGGGCAAAATAACTGCTAAAAAGCAATATAGTTGAGCTTCGGTGTCATGGAGCTTAGTGCAACAATAATCTGGTTTTGTGATTGTTTGGCATATGTTGTAAACATCACGGAAAGTCTTGCGTCCTTCAAAATTTTAAATAAACATTAACTAAGAATTCACCAACAATTTTGTTGACGTTTTAATCAATGTTTTCAGGAGGACATTAGGCCACGAATGCCAAGGATTCATCGGATTGTACAGTTAAGGAGACTTATGTGTATCATGTTTTTGGAAAAATATGTTGTCCTTTTGTAATATGAAACAAAGAACAAGTAAGCTAAAGCTTTTGGTAAGAATCATTTTTTAAATCCAAGTTATCATTTTAAACGACTTTTGTGGTCGTTCCCTATATATATATTGTGCTGTGATCTGAAGTAACTGCCCGGATCTTATTCGCTGCGACCCTATTTGGGGTGTTTAACAGATTGGTATCAAAGCCAAGGTTATAGAAACCAGTCAAAATACTTTGCCTGGACTATCACCATTTTCAAACATTGCATATACATACAAAAGGGTTTTACGGGTATTCCTATACAAATATTGGCATTAGTCCGGTTAGGCTATGTACATGCATAGAATATATTCCGTGTTAATAATATACTACGTATATAAGGATGATAGTCTTATATTAATATACTAATATAAACTAATTTTTGATTTCAGTTACGATCATGTCAGATTCTGAGCACTCTACGGTTACATACACATCTCTATCTGAGGACGATTTATACATGGGGTCACCCGGAGTCGAAGTACTTATTTATGAGGCACCACCATCACCAGATTACGTGCCCGGCCCTGAGGAGCCAGAGCAGGCACCACCTTCACCTATCTACATACCATTTGTTCCGGAGCCTGTCTACCCGGAGTTCTTACCGGTAGACGATGAGGTATTCCCGGCTGAGGAGCAGCCACTGCCTGCGGCTGACTCACCTACTCATCAGTCACCAGGGTATATACCGGAGTCCGACCCTGAGGAGGACCTAGAGGAGGATGACGAGGAGGATCCTGAGGAGGATCCAGCCGACTATCCAGCTGACAGAGGAGATGATGATGATGAGCACTTAGCTCCTGCCGAGCCTGCAGCTGTTGCTTATTCAGCTGACCAGGACCCATACATTGCTTATCGCGCCACGGCTAGGATGTCCATCCGAACCCAGGCGCCAACACCTTTCCTCTCCGAGGAAGTTGCTGAGAGAGTATTAGCCTTACCTACTCCACCACCATCACCTCTCTCTCCATATTCATCACCACTTCCTCAGATACCCTCTCCACCATTACCTATACCACCACCACCACCCATCATCCCTACTTATGCTGAGGAGTCTCTGGGATCCCGAGCTGCTGGGATTAGACGGAGAGATGCACTACCATCTCATGTTCATGATACTGAGATTCCTGAGATGTGGTTACCGCTTCATGAGTCTTAATAACGATCTAAGGGGTCCTAACAGACTCCACAATCTTGCATTGCCTCTATCTAACTTGGATCTGTCAAGGCTTGTGTCACCTTCTTGGGTTCTATTTGTGAGAGAAAACAGGCAAATAAGCAGTTTTGATAATTTTGTGATTTGTTCTCCTCTGCTTTTTGATGTAACTGACCATAGCATGTTCTTCGAAAATCTTGGTCATCCTCCTTATTTGAGTAGCTGAATTTATGTCTCTAATGATCCGGTCTTTAGGATGATCCTTGTGAATTCTAGTTGTAGGAATAGGACTAACATTCATGGTGGTTTCCAAGTTGTTAAGGTCAGCCTTTGCACCCACATCTTCTTCATCATATGCACCACTAAAGATACCAGTATTTAGAAGATCAGCAATATCCTCCAAATCAGGCATAAGAGGATCAGTAGGAAGATCATCAGAATTAGTAAAACTTTGCCCAGCAGTACTAACATATGGACTAACAGTACTATCTCTATTAATGCTGTTAGCATAACCTTTCTTTTGTTAAACAAGCAAATTATCCAATGCAGCTCTAAAATCTTGCACATTCTGGTCATCTTCTTTATTTGAAGCTCCTCTTTCCTTCTCTTGACCATTTCTTTCACCTTCATTTGCTGGTTATTCATTAGTTTTTTTATAAGCATCATCAGCAACTGCATCCTTTGAGCTCTGTGGACTATCATAAAGTATTGGTAACAGAATATATCGTTGAGTAGGTACTGCATCAACATTATCCTTAATACCTGAATTCTTATTAGTTTGATTTCCTATAGTAATTGGCTCATAATTCATAGAGTTTGTTAGTAAATCAATATCAAAGAGCTAATCTGGTCCACTCCCTAGAACATTCGGTTTGTTTTCAAGAAAGTTTATGTGCAGGTTCTCCTCTACTTTCCTAGTTCTAGTGTTAAGTACCCTAAAAGCCTTGCTATTTATAGAGTATCCAACAAAGAACCCCTCATCAGCCTTCTCATCAAATTTAAAATTTTCTAGGATGGATCTTAAGGTATTAAGAATAGTTACATGGACACCAAATAGGTACTCATAAAACTGTCTATACTTAGGTGGTCTACATGTAAAAGTTCATAAGGTTGTCTTTTGTGAGGTTGGTCACTAAACCCCTAATCTGAAACATAAGCAAGCAGTACTAATTGCTTCAGCCCAAAATGTAGTAGGTAATAATGAATTCTGCTGAGCATGAGTCCTAGCATGCCTTTTAGTGTCCTATTCTTTTCGGCATTCAGCAACTCCATTTTGTTGTGGAGTTCTGGCAACACTAAACTCCCTCTTAATCTCTTTCATTCCACAGAACTAATTCATGTCATTATTTTTAAACTCAGTTCCATTATCACATATGATGATTTTAACCTTATGATTTATTTGGTTTTCTATGCTAGTAATAAAAGTTTTAAGGATTCCACTAGTCTCATCCTAAGTGGCCAAAAAGAAAACCCAACTAAACCTACTATAGTCATCAGTAACAAAAAGGCAATATATCTTGTGATTGATACTCCTTATAGATGTTGGCCCAAATAAATCCATATGCAACATTTGTAAGGGTTGGCTGATAGAGCTCACAAGCTTGGTCTTACAAGAAGCGTTTTTTGTTGCTTTCCCTTCTGATAAGATAACCAAGTATGGCCCCGCCCTGCCGAAAAAGTAGTGCACACCCCCCCGCAACCCTTAAGAGACTCATTTTTCAAAAGCTTTGAAGGCAAACGCCTCTAAAAAGGTTTCCTTCACAGTTTGTTCATAGTTTTAAAGTTTATATAACCAAGCCTCCTATGCCATAAATTAGACTCATCAATTGTAGCCTTTGCAAATAAACAAGTCAAATCTCCTAAAGGAACAACATTCTTTAGATCAAAACTGTACATGTTGTTCTGTCTAGGAACTTTAAGCAAGACTTGACTTTCATCAAGTAGCTTAAAGTCAGGAGATAGAACAAGACATTCAATGTCTTAGTTGAAAAGGAACACTGTTTTTTTGTCACACATTTTGTGAGACAAGAAAAAAGGTTAAACTTAAGTTCTTTTACCAAAGTATTTTACAGCTTTAAAGTCTAATTTTCCCAGTTCCTAATTTTCCGTTTCTAGTAGTTTACCTTCCTTTAGGACTTCCTGCAAATGCAACAAATCCACCTTCAACCTCTTGATAATCTGATAGAACGGACTTATTGTCCCAGTTCAATGCGCTAGATCATCCACTATCAAATTTCGCGCTTGATATTGTAAAGTATATTGTGGATTTACCCTTTTGGGCCCAAACTTTTTTTTAAAATGAGGAATTAGTTTCTTTTGGGAGACCCAGCCATTACTGAGGTAGTGTCTGCCTTGGTAGGATTCAACATCAGTCAAATCTTTTAGCTGTATGTTACTGTGTCTTTAGAGAGGTATGGTCAATAACATTTCCTGCTGGTCTCCAAATCCAGCATGCTGAGGACTTAACAACATTTTCCCCATATCCCACAGCAGCACTAACTACTGCTTTTGGCCCAACAATAGTTACATTGTTAACCATAATAGTTTTAACTTTTTCATTAAGATTATAGGTTTTAGCTGCTGATTTTTGGTTAAAATCCCTTCTTACTGGTGAATGTGCTTTAAAATAAGAATATGTTTTGGGTAATGCATCATTCACTTTTGACTTAGGGGCAGCAGTATTAACAGGCCTGGCAGTACTAATTAATGTTGCTGCTCTTGGAGAGTTTCACTTAGCAGCATTAACTGGTACTTGTCCTAACTTTGTTGCAACTGCTATTGGAACAAAATTCCTTTTAGGATGTGGGTGAGTCAATTTATTTTGGTGGTTCACCCTTTGAACATTTTTCCATACTGGTCTAATTTCCCTTTGACCAGTAACTCTTCCCTTATTTTTACACTGAGGTTTTTTCTACCATTTTATTGTCATGAAAATCACAGTCTTTGATTAAATGGTGAACTCCCCACATACAAAACAATCTTTTCTTTTTACAACTCAAAACATTCCCTTAGGGTTCTGAGTTCATCATTCCATTCTTAGTTTCTTTTAGTACCTCTATGACTTTGATCTTTTCCGGTTCCTTTTTTTCCATGCTTATGTGTGTTTTCCTTATTAACAGATTTCACATTCTCATCAGATTTGACAAAATTGATTTTTGTAAACTTTGGTTTTGTCTGATCAGTTTTAGGTCTAATAACACAACTAGTATTTCTCTATCAGTGTCCAATCTCAATGGATGGTAGCACTTGGCCTAACAGAAAAATCATCCGCCCTGGTATTAAACTCACTTTACCCTATTTTTAGGATTTTCTACAATATCCTTATGGTCTTAGATTATAACTAGTTTTCGGTTGTCACGTACTTTAGTCTCGTAATAGACAGAATCATCAAACTTATCAACAGGATAAGCCAGGTCTTGAGTGGTTATGTAGTTCCAGTTAGCTGGGAGGGTGACTGCATGGAAACCTTCACCTGTTTGTGAATATAGCATTTACGAAGATATTTTCTACATCACTTTCTCTATGTTAAACACAATATGTACAAGTCACTCATATTCAATATGAACTATTCATAACCAATAGCCTTTGTCTTTAGAACTTATTTGACATAGATGTATCAGTTTAGTTAGATTCTTTGATGATTCTTCAAATTTTCTAGATGTTTCATATCTCTTCTCTTTTAAAGGCTTCTTCTATACATGATTTTTTAAGTCTTTTAAAGTGATATCTTTGTCACTTGGGACATCATACTTTTAAAAATGCAATTTTTCTTATAAAACAGTTTATTCTTTTAGTATGAACTAAATCTATCGCTTGATGTAATGATTAGTAATCCCTTTTGATTAACCGCAATAATTTCTAGATTAGATTTATTAAGAGCGTCACGCTGCGTTGATCATACTTTTTTGATGAGTTTGAATATGTTTTTAAGCTTGTCGTTTGAGGCTAAGTATGGACCATCTCATAACAATCAACCGACTTTAATAATGTACGTTGGCCCCTTATTACATATCACGGATTTAGTCCCTATACTTGATGAATTTTTTATGATGAACCTTGGGATGTATATTGAGCGTTTTGTGACAAAGTTTGTGAGGCCTTCTTCAGCCTGAAGCTCCTTAATATCCATCTTATATTATAGGAGATCAACCAAGGCTTTTGTAGGAGTTTCCATTCTGTACAACACCTTCTTGGTGCCTTCGATTACTTCGGTGGCCCGGAGAATCTACGGCACTAGTTAAATTGTTCAGATGGTCAGGTTACACTTCCTATCTCCATTTTCTATTTCCCCTGATTTCCTTGGTGCCTGCATTCTCTAGCAAAGTGACCTTCTCATGAGGATGTTGGAGGTATGCTGATTGAAAATGCTAAATATCCAGAGGCAATTAGAACGGAAAAGTTGGAACCTCGTACGGATGGAACCCTATGCCTCAATGGCAGGAGTTGGTTACCTTGTTATGGCGATTTGCGGACTGTGATCATGCACGAGTCCCACAAATCGAAGTATTCTATCCATCCAGGTTCCGAGAAAATGTATCAAGACGTAAAGAAGCTATATTGGTGGCCCAATATGAAAGCTGATATCGCCACCTATGTTAGCAAGTGCTTGACCTGTGCTAAGGTCAAGGCTGAACATCAGAGACAATCGGGTTTGTTGGTACAACCCGAGATACCTCAATGGAAGTGGGACAATATCACGATGGATTTTGTCACAAAGCTTCCTAAGTCATCACAAGGGTATGACACCATTTGGGTAATCGTTGACCGTCTTACAAAGTCCGCAATCTTTATACCCATGAAAGAAACTGACCCTCTGGAGAAACTAGCGAGAATGTACCTAAAGGAAGTAGTAACAAGGCATGGAATACCGGTCTCGATTATTTGTGATCGTGACCCTAGGTTCGCATCAAATTTCTGGAGGTCACTTCAGAAAGCTTTGGGTACAAGTTTAGATATGAGTACGGCATATCATTCGCAAACTGACGGACAAAGCGAGAGAACCATTCAAACTCTCGAAGATATGCTTCGTGCTTGTGTGATCAAATTTGGAAATGGTTGGGTTAAACATTTGCCATTGGTCGAGTTTTCATACAATAACAGTTATCATGCTAGCATTAAGGCTGCACCCTTTGAGGCACTTTACGGTAGAAAATGTCGTTCGCCTGTTTGTTGGGCTGAGGTTGGAGAAGTTCAACTCACCGGTCCAGAGATAGTTCAAGAGACGACCGAGAAAATCATTCAAGTTAAGCAAAGGATGCAAGCCGCTCGTGATAGGCAAAAGAGCTACGCTGATTTGAAGCGTAAACCAATGGAGTTTGAGGTTAGAGATAAAGTGATGCTTAAAGTTTGGCCTTGGAAAGGGGTAGTACGTTTTGGCAAACGGGGGAAATTAAATCCCAGGTTTGTTGGACCCTTCAAGGTAATAAAAAAGGTTGGAGACATTGCCTACAAGCTCGAGCTTCCTGAGGAGCTGAGCAGAGTTCATAATACGTTTCACGTGTCCAACTTAAAGAAGTGTCATATCGACGAACCCTTAGCCGTTCCGTTGGATAGACTTCATTTTGATGACAAGCTTCAGTTAGTTGAGGAACCTATAGAGATCACAGATCGTGAAGTTAAACGGTTGAAGCGAAGCCGTATCCCATTAGTCAAGGTTCGATGGAACTCCAAGAGAGGTCCTGAGTTTACGTGGGAACACGAGGATCAATTCCGGAAGAAATACCCACATCTGTTCTCAAAGACCGGGCCGTCGTCAAGTGCTGCGTCTTAAGCCTTGAGGACAAGGCTCAGCTAACCAAGGGAGACTATAACACCTCGTGTTTTAGGACAATGTACGACATTAATAAAGTCACCAATTATTTTTAGTATTGTACGCGTTTGCTCTTAAACCGTAAACGTTAAGTTAAATCGCGTAAACTAAAAATGATCATTCAATGTAAACGGGCATTAAACAATTAAATGTTTACATCAAACAAGTTTTATATGATTATTTAGAGAATAATTAATAACTTTGTTCATCTTATTTTTATTGGCTACGCAAAATGCTTACGTTTCGCGATAAAACGCGTTTTGGCATTCCCGGAAGCACCAAAACCTAACTACGCTTAAACGAATACCCACGATTATACCCAATACACAAAATAAGCAATATAACATCACATGGGAGCCTATGTGGCCGAAATTTTCAAGATAGGACTAAGAGATATCAACTTGCCCTAAATATCTAGATATTATAAATATCTAGATATTATAAGGAACCATTTCACTTACACAAGGGTTAGTAAGTAACCATGGTTGAGTTAATTAGATATTTTCACTATAAATAGCACATGCATTCACTATTTCTTTCATAAACTCTTAACAAAAAAAAATCACAAAACTCTTTCTCTCTTCTCTCTCAAACTCACGGCTCAAAACCCTTAACAAACACAATCCATAGTTTGATTTTCTTTCACCATATTAGTGTTTACATATCATACTTAAGGTATTCTAAGAAGAATTGAAGGGTTGGTTAAGCTTTGAAAGGGTTTTAACAAGATATTGCAAGATTAGGGTTTCTTGGGAAAATTAGGGTTTTCATTCTATATTTTCAAGCCAAGAGTGTTAATCACAAGGGTGTGATTGTTATTCTCTTCTCTACTCATCCAAGCAAGGTTATAATAAAGCTTAATCTATTCATATTTAAGATTTTATGTGTTCATATGCTTTACTTAGTTAAATCACCATCTAGGGTACTTTTGAATATGTGAAATGGATTTTTACATTTGATTAATGTTTTGTACACTTATTTACATGTCATATGGATGATAATATGATGTTAGAATGGTTGTATAACTCTTGTACACACTTGGTTAAGTATAACATGTTTATGAACAAATTAGCTATGGATTATGTATAAACATGTTTAGGTTAAATTGGGGTTTTATAAGATTACTAAATCTTCAAATATGAAAGTAATGAAATAAATTGTTAAAACTTGTTACAATGAATTTACAAGGACTATGGATGAACTTGGACATTATTATAAGTACACCTATGTAAAATATGGTTTATAAGATTTTTTATAGTAAAACAACTAATATAATTAATACATAAAACATGGGTTTTTAATAAAGATTAAACCCATTTTTGGAAAATAATATCTTAGTGGCTGTTTTGTAATTATCGCAAAAAACATATATGTTTTATGATTTTATAAAATACTCACATGTCACAACAAGATCAGATGGGTCATAAAGCAACGTCGAAAAAACCGATTTAATAAACGAAGAGAAGATACGCCATTTACCAGTTTTACGCTAATTAAAACAAAAACAGTAAATAGCTATTGTAATAGTAAAAACACTATTCAACGCAGAAAATCAAAAGACTTAAAATATAATAATTTGATCACCTCGTTCTTACTAGAAAGTACTGTGGACGTAAGAAACGCGAGCAACGGGCTTACAACGACCAAATTAGGTCATTTTTTATTACGAAAAGTAAAATTATGAAAACTTTCCACTTATAAATATTAATTTTACTAAAACGATTAATCGGTGATTAATGCTATATAAATATTAAAGTGGTGTCTATCAAAGTGCTATAATATACTATGGAGTTTCATAATGAGGCCTCTTCGGATGGCGTATCGACGAGTTGTTGGATTTACGATTTAAAGTGTCCTAACTCCTCGTACGTCATGTCATGACCTCTTTAATTATGATAGCCCGAACGATAGTACGATGTAACAACTATAAATTAATAATTTTCAACGTTTTATTAATTAAAGTACTCGGTACTATACGACCTTAAATTAAAAATAGGTTGCCATCTATCGTAATTCGTGACGTTTTAATACAGAGATTATTTGGACCTAGCTTTACTCAAGGGTTAGTTCATAGCCCCACTTTGCAGTTTTTACTAATTTTTTATTATTGGGGGTGGAAACATGCTTGTTTTATAAATTAAACGCAAGTTTGTTTCAATATAATGATATAGGTGTTTGCCTAAGTAGCGAAAACCCTCCTGAGCCCATTATCATGAACTGTCCAATTGCATAGATGTTTTGTTATTGCATAATATGGCAGCGCGAATGTTATAAATAGATCTATTAGGATTAACCTCCCCGCTTGTGGTTGATTAGCTATCACCAGGAACGAACGTTGACATTCGGACTTGGATGTTGCGGGTTACAACTCTTGTACGGGCAAAAATAACTGCAAAAATAGCAAATATAGGTTGAGCTTCATGTCATTGAGCTTAGTTGCAACAGTAATCTGGTTTTTGTGATTGTTGGCATATGTTTGTAACATCCGGGAAAAGTCTGCGGTCACTGCCATAATTTAAATACATAAACCCTATGAATCACCAACATATTTATGACGTTTTAAGCAATGTTTTCAGGAGGTCAATAGGCATTAGTGCCAAGGATTGCATTGTGAATATGTTTGATTGCACTGTTAAAGATTTATGTGCATCATGTTTGGGAAACAATGTTATCTTTTTTAATATAAACAAAAGAACAAGTAAATCTATAAGCTTTTGTAATATGTCTTTATTTCAATACAATGATATTCAATTTAAACGACTTTTGTGTCGTTCTATAATAACTTGTGCTGTTTGATCATGAAGTAACATGCTCGGACCATTATTCCGCTGTGACCCATTTTGGGTTGTTAACACTACAACAAAGAGGAGATGGTGGCTTGAAAATCTATGAAGAACCTTCACAAAGGTGACGTTTGAAAATATTCCACTAAGACTCGATGAGGTCATGCATGTCTGCATGGAAAAAGAACAAAAGTAAACCATGCAAGCTGTTGCTGGAGAGCCACTTAGCTGCAGCCAGAAGCACACGTGTGCCTGGCGCACACTAGCAGCGGTGGCTGTGACAACTTACGAGTGATTGCAGGGTACTTTAATAATTATTGCAGGGAAAAATGGACTGCCAAGCAAGATTCCAATCGAGTCCTTAGAGGGAGTCAATTGGTAAGTTCTCTTATTTTTATTTATCAAATTATTATAGTTTCAGATTAAAGCTTACTTAAGCAAATAAGTTATGGGATAATTTTAAGAATGCATTATATATTCAAGAAACAATCCCAAACACATTTTTACTATTGCAACAAGTTTACTTGCTTGTTTCTAGTTTTTATCTGTATTTTAGTTGTTGTATTTATAGACCATAGATATATACTTTATGTGAGCTTTTTACAACCAATTGTTATTAGAAAACTTATTTACCATTATGTGGCGCATAATTCTGTGAGTTTGTGGCTGCTGTAGTTTTACTTTGTTTGGCTGCCACATTTTATTGTGTTTGGCTGCTGCAATTCGTGTCTCTCTACAACCATCCTGGTCTAGTTTATAGTTTTTATCTCCATGTTTTAACCACTGTATGGTATCTCTTACCAGTTAATATAGTTTTTTAATTCTTTCTGTAAAACAAAATATGAAGAGCATAAATGATAAATAAATAATAATATTATGTTAGGCGGACGGGGGTGGATGTGTTGAGGAGTGGGGGTATGTATGTTGTTGGTAGGATTGAGGTAGGTGCTGGGTGGGAGGGGTATTATCAAGATGTCCTAGTCATTTGTAGCTGCTGCTGCGCAAGTACTCAATTAAACACCAGATTTGTATGGTAATAGTATAAAGAGTGTGAAGGGTACTTTGGGTTATAGTTAAAGTCATAAAATTCTAATGGATAAAATGTTATCAGTTTATGTTTTGGCATTTGCTCATGACCACATATTGTATTATGGAACTCGTGGAACTTCATGATATGATGCAAGTTGTTGTAATTAATTGTCATAGCTTTCATCGATTAATGGTGTGGTAGAAACTTAGAAGAACATTTGATTTGTTGGTGTGTGTAATTTTGTGAAGCTTTATAAAAAATGAAATTAGAAGATAAAAGAGATCAAAAATGTGTACATAGTCATATACGATTAAATTACTCTCATAATTTTTATAACGAGGGGAGTAGATATGTTTAGTGTTAACATTTACAAATAAATTGTGTCACGCTTGTTCCGAAGAACGCATAATGTTACTACTAAATGGTAAACATGTGGATGATCCTAAATATTGCGTAATGTTACCAAGTTTAAACGTAGTGTGTATATATGAGCGTTAAAAGGAAGGGTTTTGAACAACAAAGTTTACGTTTCCTGTTTATTCCAGTCACCAGTATTTTCTTCACTAGTTATTGAGTAATTATGTTTTGTCTAATGTAGTATAGTTTATCTTTTTAGGCAATAAGGGCCCTGAGGGCATGAGAAGGCCTAAGTGAAATTTCAAGCACTGTTAAAGGTGTCGTTGTTTAAAAAAAGAGTAGCTGCTACTCTATACAGTATGCAAGCTCTGCTTAGAGCTCAGTTGGCTGTTCGATCTCAAAGGGCTCATCGTTCGTTCAAAGATCATAGGGTTCAACCTGAAATCCGTCACCAAAAATCTACTGTAAGATCACTTTTATGTACTTTACGTTCAATTTCTAAGAATAATTGATTTTATTTTCATATTCATTTAAGAAAGTGTTACAATTTTAAAAATTCTAGGAGAGGTTTGATAATGACACAAGAAGTGAAATCCATAGCAAGCGACTCTCAACTTCACATGATTCTATAAAAAATTCATACGATGAGAGCCCAAAAATAGCTGGAATGGACCCTTATAGGCCACATGGGCAATCAAGGCGTAACCATTATCAAGATCCAGAAAGGGGATTTACTGGCAAAGACTACAAGTGTTCAAAAACCACTCGAAGCACGCCTCGTGTTGCTTATTCAAATATTCAACACAACTCCAACCACCTCCAAAAAAGTTTATAACAGGGATGCCTTTTCTAGACCTTATTTGAATCGTCCAGGTTACATGGCCAACACGCAATCATTTATCGCGAAACAAAGGACACGTATAAAGATTCTTCAAATTTGAATTCAAATCTGGTAAATAATGAAATGAAGTCTTATAGAGGGGTTTTGAAACTTTCTTGAGCTGGAGAAGGAATGAGTCAATGAAACGGGTGTGTGTTGGAGAAGTTTCATTGAGTCATTAAAAGTCGGTATATTTTTTTTGGTTTGACTTACAAAAAGTTTATGGGAATGTGTACAGAGTATTTGCTAATCCACATCATCTCATTAATTGGTGAAGATTTTAATGACATTGAATTAATTGTAGCTGATTTACAGGAGGAGATTTGAAAAATACTAAGTGTAAAAGATGACTAAAGCCGTATAGAATAAGGATGGTGTTTTCAATAGCATTAAAGTCAAATAGTCTGTTAAAAAGTGTGTGCTTGATTTGATTGTTAACAATTCCTAAAATTAGTCATAGCATTAAATGTGACACATCAGTTTTTTGAAGAGTTTTGTGCGTGAAGGTTGAGTATCATACAAGAATTCGTGTAGTTATGCAAAATAGTCAAATATATTCCCTTTTAATAATATTTTTTCAATCGATTTCTTTGTTTAATTTAATATTTGAGGTGATTATTTTGCATACTAGTTTCTCTCCCTACATACAAGGACAAAAATTAGACCATAGCCATTTCATTAGATTAAAAAGAACAAAGATTAAGATTAAAAAAACATGGAGGGACTAAAAGTGTAATTTTTTACGTTTTTGTACGTTTTTACGTTCTTATACGCTTTTTGTACGTTTTCATACGTTTTCGTCCGCTTTCGCACGTTTTCGTACGCTTTCGCGTGTTTTCGTCTGTTTTCGCACGTTTTCGTTCTTTTTTAGACGTTCTCGCACGTTTTCTTATGTTCTCGCATGATTTCTTACGTTTTCGCACGTTTTCGTCCGTTTTCGCACGTTTTCATACGTTTTCGTCTGTTTTCACACTTTTTCTTTTGTTTTCGTCCGCTTTCGCACGTTTTCTTTCGTTTTCACACGTTTTCGTCCGTTTTTGGACATTTTCTTACGCTTTCGTCCGCATTTGCGCATTTTCGTCGGCTTTCGCGCCTTTTCGTCAACTTTCGCGCGTTTTCGTTTGTTTTCGCGCGTTTTTGTTTGTTTTTAGACGTTCCCGCACGTTTTCTTATGTTCTGGTACAATTTCTTACGTTTTCTTTTATTTTCACACGTTTTCTTTTGTTTTCACATGTTTTTGTCTGTTATTTGACATTCTCTTACGTTTTCGGACGTTTTCTTACGTTTTCACACGCTTTCGTCCGCATTCGCGTGTTTTCGTCCGCTTTCACGCGTTTTCTTAAGCTTTCGTGCGTTTTCGCCATCTTTTGCGCGTTTTCGTCAGCTTTCGCACATTTTTATCTGTGTTCAAATGTATTTGGCCGTTTTGAGACGTTTTTGGCAGTTATCAATCGGTTGCTTCTGTTTTGTTGGGATTAAAAGCCTTTTTAATGCTGCTAGTATTACTGCTGCTCATATCAGATTTAATGCTGCTCAGTTGTGTTAGTACTGCTCAAGAACATCAAAGAAAAATGCTAAGTGTTTACTACTACTAGTACACAGTTAGTACTGCTAGTGTAAAGGTACTACTGCTAG
>BQNB010067704.1:0-34104 GCA_026074375.1 Tanacetum coccineum | reverse complement strand
ATTAAATAAACTTTTAACGAAATTAAATTATAAAAAATATGAAATGACTACGAAAAATTCTGAAAAATTTACTAAAAATGCTAGACACTTTAATGATCCTACGAAAAATGAGAAACAAAAGTTTAGCTTATTAATAAGCTCGAAATAAGCTATTTACAACTTATGAGCTTATAAGCCAAAATACCCCTTAAATACCACAACCCTTGAGTCTTTAACGAAAAAGACCCAAGGGCGCAGCGGTATAAGTGTTGTTATAAAGGGGATCGTATCGAGGGGTACCGGGTTCGAGTCTTGCTCACCCGGTTCCCTTGTCTTTCCCCTGAACTAATGGAAAAGTTCCAAACAGACCTTGCGACTTGGCTTATTTTTAGCTTATTGAAAAATTGAGAATTAGCAAAAACTTAAAACATGAAAGTTACTAATGAGCTTATACTAAACAACTTTAACAAATGCACTTTCTACTTTTATCAAAAGAATAAGCTAGAAAATACAGCTTAAAAGTGGCAGTTTGGCTTAAAAGGGCTTAAAGGCAAAAATGCTTAACTTGTGTGGACAAATAAGCTAGGAAAGAGGCTCAATAAGTTAAACAACTATTTATACTAATCTAAAAAGCTATTAAGAGCTAAAATAAGCTAGTGACATAAGCTAAATAAGCAGAAAGAAAAATAATCAGTCCCTACACCTAAGCCATGTGAAAACAGCCAAAAGGCAAGTTTGTGCTTAAAAATAAGCACACAAATGAGCTTCCTAAGGTCTGAAAATCAAGAGGCTTATACAAGAGCTTATTGGCTCTTGAAATAAGCCAATAACTTGGGCTTAAATGCTCTTAATGGCTGAGAAAAATAAGCCTAAAGTCTCCCCTTTGCACCAGGGGAGCTTTAAGGCAAATCTCAAGGGCTTATTTGACAGCTTATTTTAAGCTGTCAAATAAGCTCTAAACACACAAATAAGCTAAAACAGATTAAGTGCTCTAGCTAAACAGCTTGTGCACCAATTTTGAGCTTTTAAAAATCAATTTTACTTGCTTATTTTTGATAGTGAAAAAGGTGTTTGGGGTTTGTTAAAACTGTGACACAAAGAGAGTTGGGTGTTTTTGACTTACAAAGTCACAAGACAAAGGAGCTTGTTACAGCTCCTTTAACACCACAAACCACACACTTTTTGATGCTCAACTCAAACCCACAAGTGCTTAACCAAATAAGCACTTGTGGTATCTTAAAAATCTCACAGTTTCTAAAATGGTTTTAGAAAACCTTGGAAAACAATTTTAAACCTTTAAAACTTTTGAAAACAGTTTAAATAAGCTTATTAATCTAAACTAAACCTATTTCAATTGCCATAACCCATACCACAACCATTTTGACCCGTTTTACAAGTTATCCCAAACACCCCTTTATAGTGACTGTCCAAACTAACTTGTACTTAAAAACTAATTTTAAAACTAAAACTGCTTAAACCTTTTATCTACTGTTACTAATTCTAGTCTAATCAAACTATTTGAGCTTTTAAATGCCTAGCTTATGTAGAAAATTAAGCTAGTTTCTCTACTAGCTTATACTACTACTTATGACAGAATTTAAAAGAATGTAAACAAAAATGATTATCACTAAAACAATTCAAGGCATTTGAACATCTAAACTATCTAAACTATTTTAACAGGATTTAGCACAAAGTAAACAAAGTAATAAGCTACTTTATATAAGCTATATTGATGCTAAAATGAAATTTTAAGAAAATGAAACCTGAGTTTTTTGTAGTCTCAGACCTAAGCCACTCTTGTTGAGTGAGTGGCCTAAAACCTGAACCTAATGGCTCCTCAGCCTCTAAACCTCAATAAGCTGAATTTAAGCTTATTGTTCCTTGTAGCTTCCAAAGTGAATCAAATGCACTCACATGATCATGTTTTGATTTGAACCAAACAAAACTAGCAATGAATAACTTTTTAACAATTCTTAAACTGAATTTGAGCTTATGAAAAGGAATAAGCTCAAAAGAGCTTATTGAGAGCTTATTGAGTAAAAATAGCTTAATTTTTCATTAAAACTGAGAATTACAAATGCATAAGAGAAGTTAACTTAAAAACACTTTGAACTACTTTTAAAACTACACTAAAACGACATAAAAAACTAACTATCAGCCACAATGGCTTTACAAAGCTATATATAGGAAAACGACTAGGGTCTTGCTCTCTTCTCTTTTCTTCACTTGTGTTTCTTTTAACACACATAAAAGGGGGTGTGTTTGTTTTGTGAGTGGCTTCAAGCCTCTAATCTTGGCCCTTCAATCTTCAAAAATCCATCTTGGTCGTCGAAATAGGTCTTGGGAGGTGTGGGATTGCCAACTTGGCAATCTCACAGCTGGGAAAGTGAGTGGAGGAGGGGAATGTGTTTACCATGTATGGGGTGAATGGTTTACATGTTAAAAAGCTGGTTTGTAAACCCGTGATTTATGTTGGAGGGAAAAACGAGCGAAAAGTGGTTGAGTTTTATAACAAGTGTGAGTTTGGAAACTTGGCAAGGTTGGCCCCTCATGGTTATTTGTTTCATTGCACCCTTCGTCCTTGTTGTTATAACTTTTTGGGGACTTGGCAAAACAAGTCCCCAAGAGTTATATGCTCAATTGCATCACTCGTCCTTGTTAGTACAAGTATGGGGAGTTGGCAGTTTTGCCCCCCACTTGTTACTTTGCTTAAATGGCAATATGACCCTTCTCTTCTTTTCTCCTCTTTTCTTTTATAAATATAAGTTTAGGGGTTTGGCAATTTCAACCCTTAAACTTATATTTCTTGATTTGATGACTTTTGGATTGTCCGAGGGTTTACTTGGGTTGACTTGACCTTAGACCAATTTGACTTTTCTGTTGACTTTTTGACTTGATTGACTTTTCGGCTTCGATTTGGCTTTGTCTTTCACAGTCTTTTCCATTCCGAGTCCGGTTTTGTCGTTTTGGCTTTGTTTTTCGTCCTTTTCTTAGTTATCCGTTCCTGCACAACACAATTAGCAAAACAAGCATATATTTGGCATTTTAAGTCCGTTTTTGGTTATTTTAGCTCGTTTTTAAAGGTAAAAGGTATGTGTAATTAAGCACATACCAATCATTCCAACTTTGATTTTAAAGAAGCAGTTTGTTTCAAAACTGATCTTTTTTGGCTTTAGAATCTTAAATCTTACGATCTAATTGTCGTTTAAGGACAACTCTTGTATTTTCAATTTTTTCAAATTGTGTTTCAAACTTGTCCGTTTTCTTTGAAAAATCAACTTTGGCATCCTAAAAATCTTTTGTTTGTTGAGCTAAAGTCATTTCGAGCTCCTTAATCTTTGTTTCAAAACTTGATGTTTCATTTCCGAAAAGGATCTTTTTCTCCCCCGATTCTGATTCAACACTTGAGGGATCATAATCGTACAAGGATTTTGAAGGAAATCATTTGAGATTCGAGAGTTAAACTTTTTCTTTTTTATTGATTCAATCTTTTGAAAAACTTTATCAAGCTTTTTATCCGCAAACTCAGACAACTGTGACTTTAAATTTTTTGCTTCATTTTGAGAAACATTTAAACTGTTTGTCTGAACTCGTGAACGTTTGATTGAATCAAACAGGTTTTCGTAAGTCTTCTTTAAGTGTTCGTTTTCTTTTAGTAATGAAGCGACACTATATTCCAACTTAATGTTTATGGTTTCAAGATCTTCAGTGTTAAACTTGATTTTGGCTTCTCTTATTACTTAAAACATGACCATTTTGCACAGATGTCGAAGATTTGTTTAGAGATTTAGGTTCAAGAGAAATGCAATGTGCCTCTAGTTTTCAACATCCTTTTCATACTAGGCATATCGTTTTGTCATTTCTTCTTTGACATCGGCAGCTTGTTTTGAAAGTTTAGTTATGGTCTTTTTTAGACAACGATTTTCATTTTCTAAAGAAGAATTTTGTTTAAAAATCTCATTCTCATACACATGGCTATATGACTTAGATTTGACTGACCTAAACTGGGTTTTGAAAAATTCTTGCTGAATGTCCAAAATTAAACACGTTTCATCAAACATGTCTTCAAGAGACGTGACATACTTTAAATCCTCTTTCATTCTTTGACCAGACCTTTTTCAAAGTAGTTTAGTTGAAGATTGACGTCTTTAACTAAAGGTTTAAATTCTTCAGACAATCGATTTCTAGCTATCCTTTTGACATTGTCTTCAATACTCGAATTAATGAAAACATTCTCTCGAGGAGGGTTTTGCTTTGAAACATTTTCTTTTTCAAATTTAAGCATTGCCTCGTTGACATAACAAAAGTATTTCATTGAAAGACTTTTCCAAAGTTTTGGATCCTAATTACCCAATTGAGCTTGTTCTAAATGTTTTTTCAAATTAATATCTTTTTTTTTCAAACGAATTTTTGGTGGTTCTTCAAACTGAGTCTCACCATATACAAAGCCATGATATGAGAGTAGAGATTTGCTTTGTTTTACTTTCAAACGTTTTTTAGCTTCACATTTTAATTCCTCTTCTAAAATGATCTTATGATCAGAAAGCAAGTCTTGTCCCAATTCATCAATGTTATACAAACTTGTTGCTAACTCCTTGGCTTTGTTCAATAAACTTGGGTTTTCAACATCATTTTGTTCTCAAAGCCAAGGCCCTGTTTTCCCGTTTGAACAATGTCTTCTTTTGGAAGCAACGTTCGAAGAGTCTGATCAGTATGTCCTGCTTTTCAAAGTTTGTTATCAAGATCGTTTATTTATTTCAAGAACTCTTGATTTTTATTTTCAAGTTCATTTTTCCTATTTAAAAGTGGTTCGACATACTAATCATACTTTTCATTCTCCTTGTGGAAAGACTTTTCATTTTGACAAACTTGATATTTAAGGTTTGAAATTTCATCATTTAAAAGCTTAATCTTTTTGCAGTATTTAGATTCAATTGTTGTTTCTTTTGCAAACTATTTTCTTTTTCCTTATATCTCTTAGGCTCATTTGTTAATAAGGCATTCGCTTCCTGAACTTCGCGATTGATCTTTATACATTTTTCAACATCACATTTGAGGTTATTGATCAAGGAAGCAAAGAAGGTACGTTGTTGCTCATCATCCACATCATCATGTTCTTCCTTATCTCTAACTTGATCCATATTTGGTATATTAGAAATAATATCACTATTATTCTCATTCACCACATATGTGTCAGGAATAGATTTAGGTTGTTCATTATTCTCATTCAACACATTTTCAAATGTATCATTATTTGAATAATGTACCTCAGTCACTGTGTCACTGTCATATGAAGGTCCAATCTCAGCATACTCAATGTCAGAAGCAACCATATCTACTTGTATCTTTTCACCATCTGCATCATTCCCTGAATTGCTACTTTCATCTAGTTGTTCTGATGATGTAAGAGAGTTATCTATGCTTTCCTTAGCGACCAAATTATCATCCAATGTTATACCCTCAGTGACCAAACAAGCTTCTAATGTAGTACCCTCAGTGACTGAACTAGCATCCGATGCTATACCGTCAGTGCTTAAATTAGCCTCCAATGTTGTACCCTTAGTGACCAAACTCTTTTGTTGTTGTATCTCCTTTTGTAGGAAATATCCAAATCACACAAACAATATAGGAAACTAAATCTAGAAAGAGAAAGTGGTTAGGAGCATTATAGTAAGAGAAATAAATAAGAGAATGATTAATTGTAAGAATGACCAACACCCTCTCCTTGGTAGGAGAGGGTATTTATACAAAGAGTGGACCGGTCACCCATGGGTAGTCCATGGGTTAACCCGGTTAGCTTACTTAACAGTAAACGTTTAACTATGAGCTAGGAATTAATATATTTGGAAGTACCCGAGTCTTTTCTTGATTCCTAACACTCTTTCTTTCAGCCATTTTTTAATATTCTTTGTTGCTTGAACTTCTCTTTCTTTCATCTATAATTCTCCGTATTTAAGTACTCTTTCATCAATAAGCTTGTTGAGTTCTTCCAGGTACCGGAGTAAATTACGTCTGTAAATTTTAGGTTCGCATCTCGTATAATCTTTGAAGTTATTTTTCAATCATTTATTTTGAAAATCAGAAGCATTCACCTCTTTTGAGTCAAAAAATTCCTTGAACTGTGTTCTGAGTACATCAAGACAAGTCTTTGGATCACAGGAATGAAGATTCTGTCTTTCAAGTTGCCATTGTAGTTGATTCAAATTGTGGTACATCTTCTCTTTGAAATTTTGATGCTCTTCATGGAAGAATATACGAAATGCAAATTCAAATGGTCTTGTGTTTCTGGCTTCTGAAAACTTATGGAGAATTCCAAGATGTGACTTGAGCTCTTTAAGCCATGCTAAGCATTTTTGATGTAGTTTCCTTTCTTCCAGTTGCATCTATTGCAATTCACTCTCTTTTGAATTTATACTTGATGATTCCATTGAATTCTGATGTGTGAAATTGATTTGTGGATCTTTTCGATGTTAAAGAAGTGTTGTGTGGTTAAAATTGTTAACCCAATATTTTTCCCTCCAAAAATTAATTTCAAAAATTTCTTTCGCTAAAATTTGAAATTCTCTTTAGAATTAAATTCTAAGTTTATGAAAAAAATTGAAATTTTAAAAATTTTCTGACAATTTTAACCAAAAAAATTTGAATTTCGTGCAAAAAATTTGAATTTTAGCCCGAAATTTTCACTGTAATACCAAAAATCAAATTTGATATAAAGATTACCGTAAAAATTAAATTTTACTCAAATCGCTTGATTGAAGTGGTCAAATCGCTTAAGTCAAAGGTCAAATCACCTAAAAGATAAATGATCAAATCGCTTGAACAATACTCAAATCGCTTGATAAATAAATGATCAAATCGCCTGATCTTCAAGATTAAATCGCCTGATTGACTGATCAAATCGCTTGAAATTTGAACTCAAATCGCCTGATTTTTTACTCAAATCGCTTGAAATGGGATCAAACCGCCTGATGAACACAGTTAAATCGTATGATTTTCGTAAAAATACAAAACGAACTTTAACTAAAAAAACACTTAGAAAACATAATTTTTGACGTTTTTTCTTAAAAACTTTTGCACAACTAAGCATCCCTAGGCTATATCTATCATAAAAATCAAACCTTTAACGATTTTAACCAAAAAAATGGGTCTTTGATTTTTTTTCGTGTACTAGCCTAAAAACACTACTTTTTGAAAGAGTTTTGCAAGAAAAACACTACTTTTCTTTATTCTTTTTACTCGAAATGACTTTAGAAAAGAAAGCTTTAAACTTTATATGGAAATAAGCACTTTGCAAATATGCCCAATCCTATGTGCTTATAAATAAGCTTACAAACTACAAACAACACTAATCGACCCAAGATGAAACCATTGCAAATGATACCAATTGAAGAATCTCTATTTCACACATAAACTAGAATCATAGAAGAGAAAAAGATGGTGGAAATGTTTGGATATTTCTTTATTTGACAAAGGATGGAGAGTATTCTTTCTTTTACACGTTTCCTTAACACGTACTCACACACTCTCTATGTGTAGAGAGGGATGCTTATATAGTCTCTTGACTATTACAATATTTAGACTAACAAACTAGCCTATTGGACTAACTATTACATGCTTAATATTGTCTAACTATTACAAGACTCGTGAGATCGATAATGATCGTCACTTCACTAAAACTGAATTTGTAACTATTAGTGCCGTGATCATTGGGTTTATGAGTTGATATTTATAGGATTAGGTAACCGTGACCATCTGGTATAGTTTGCATTAGAATCACTAGCTAAGGTGTTCGTTAAGTCACTGCACTTGTAGATGAATCAGGTAGACATTAGAAGAGTAGCTCGGCTAGCATGTTCTTCTTTCTTGATCACTATCATAATTTAGCTTTATTAGTTATTTATTTTTAGTCTTAGAAGTGACTATACTAAAAACATAACTGGCGGATATAAAATGTGGTTGAATTAATAAAACTATGAGTTAGTCACTCATGAATCCTCACTCCATCGAACGACCCGGTCTTGCCGAGTCTCTATACTATCATGAATGGGTACACTGCCCGTGAGTGTTAATGAAGTCTAAAGGATTTGGTATTATAAATTTAAAGATTTGATTTCACTCATCAGCTAGGTTTATAAAACTAACTAGTTTGACAAATTATGAACGTTAGGTTAGTGTGTTTTTCATTTGCGTTATCAAAAAAGTAAAATATAAAGGCTTTATGAAATATCGTTAGCACGCTAACTTATTGTTTTTAAAAACCTATTCTTGAATGAAGTTTAATTATGTTTGCGGTAAGATAGTGATGGGGATGTAGAACCATAGAGGGGGGTGAATACGGTTCTTGTTGACTTCTTTGATGTTTATAAGACTTCAAGTCAAAAATAACCGAGTAGTGTAGTGATCTACTTAGCTATAACAACAATAATTAGATGGAGACAGAGACAGAGAGACACCACGATATATACTGGTTCAGAATGGGGGGTTTATACCATCCATACATCCAGTTATGAATTGTTAGAAATCAAGAAAAGACTTGGTCACTCTTAGAATATGTAGCTCGTAGGTCTTAGACATTTTTTGGAACTTAAGTAAGCTAGATGGGCCAAAGCCCATAGAAATCCCACAAGGCCTATGTGTGCCATGGCTTATCATTGTATAAATACCCTCTCCATAGCCTAGAGAGGGTGTTGGTTGTTCATTTTACACATACATCTAATCTAATATTCTCTCTTTCTTTCTCTCTCTAGAAACCTTCCTTCCTTCCATTTCTCTCTCTAGTTTCTTCATTGATTGGTTAATTGGTTAGATAAAACATGTATTCTACAATTGGTATCAAGAGCCATGGGGTGGTTTGGTAGGTTTTTGTGTGCGTTTTTCATTGTTTTTTTTTGCGTTGTTTGGTACCAGACCAACAAGAAGGTTTATACCTTTTTGGGTGTTCAAAAACCATAAAGTTTACATTTTTATACTTCTTCTATCTTAGTATAAACTAGTTATATAAGAAAATCCTAGAAAAACAACAAGAAACCTAATCTTTTTGAGTATTTTTTTGGTCGATCTAGTTTTTGTACCAAAATCTTAATTTCAAAATTTTTGTGTTAAGAACTATAAATTTTATGTATTTAAGGTTCTAATAGGCTTAGGATAGTAAGTTGTACAAGAAAAATCAAGTAAAAACGTCAAAAAGTGTGTCTTTAAGTGATTTGAAAAGTGGTTCTTTTAAACTAGGCGATTTATACCTCTGGTTACTCTAGGCAATTTATACGTATTAGTGGTTTAGGTGATTTGTACACGTGGTTGGCTTGGGCGACTTATACACTTTAGCTTGGGCGATTTATACGTGCTTATGTTTCATTGGGAGATTTATACACTTCTCTTGGGCGATTTATACACTACATTTGGGCGATTTATACATTATCTTAGCAAAATTCATGATCATTGCTGGTGCGGACAACCGTCCTCCCATGTTGGACAAATCTATGTATGACTCTTAGAAGAGTTGTATCGAACCATACATAAGGAATAAGGAGAATGGGAGAATGATATCTAACTCAGTTCAAAATGGTCCACTTGTACGGCCTACTATGGTTCAAGAGGATGGTACCACTAGGACAAAAAAGTATGAAGAACTTTAAACTACGGAGAAACTCCAAGCTGACTGTGATCTTAAAGCTACCAAAATTGTTCTTCAGGGTCTTCCACCAGATGTGTATGCCATTTTCAATCGTCATAAAGTTGCCAAAGAGATATGGGACAGAGTTAAGCTTCTTATGCAAGGCACGAAATTGTCATTACAAGAAAGGGAATGTAAATTGTATGATGAGTTTGATAAGTTTTCATTTGTGAAGGGTGAAACACTGTATCATTACTATTGGAGATTTGCTCAACTAATCAATAACATGAACATTATCAACATGTCAATGAGACCAGTTCAAGTGAATACAAAGTTTCTGAACAATCTACTACCAGAATGGAGCAAATTTGTGACGGATGTGAAGTTGGCTAAAGATTTGCATACTACAAACTATGATCAATTGTATTCATATCTCAAACAACATGAAGCACATGCAAATGAAACTCGCTTGATGCATGAACGATACCAAGATCCTTTTGCATTTGTTGCCAACTATAATCAACTACTGTCTCACCTTACCAACTACCATTCTCAATATAATGCTACACAGTTTCCTCAATAGACAAACACCATGATTCCAAAAGTTTACTCTCCTTAATCATATTCACTAATGTATGCAGCACCTCATCTTCCACAACCACAAATCAGTCACTCAACATCATTTGTTCCACCATCACTACAATACTAGTGTCAAATGAGTCATCATACATCATCGGTTCCTTAAAATGCTTTTCATTTACCTCCAATTTCAACTCAACCAATGACTGAGTTTCCACAATTGGACTCAGATCTTGTTGTTCCTGTATTTAATCCAGAAGATGATCTAATTGCTTGTCTCAACAAAGCAATGGCATTTATGCCATATGTAGCGGCCTCACGCTTCCCTTTAACCAACAATCAACGTAGAACTTCCTCTAATCCGAGAAATCAGGCTACTATTTAAGATGGCAGAGTCACTGATGTGTGTTTAAACACACATCATTTATACTCCAGAAAATACTATAAAATGAACTAATAACCATAAAATATGATACAATATATTGAAAAAAAGTTTGTATTATGTTATTATGTCTTATAGGTACAAAGGATTGAAAACAAAGAAAAAAGGGTAATTTTTGGGTGTCTTTTGACGACGTTTTCACGTGTATCAAGATTCAAATGAAGTCATGGAAATTCCCTGATCACTCCATTAGAAAGAGCATGAAATTTTAAGTCCAACAATACTAGCCTTTTATAATTGAACCATATTATTTGAACCCTAAACGCCTTATTTGAACCTTTAGTTATTAATAATTCTGGCCTAGTTTAATTAAGAGTTAAATAACTAATTGTGTGCATATGTTATGAGACCACTACCCAGCGCAGTTGGTCTCTTTCCCTCCCTAAAGGTTTTAAACCAAGAGGTTCAGGGTTTGAATCATACTAGAGGGTTATATCCCCTCTGCCACGTCAGCGGCCACGTTAGCTGCCACGTGGTGCCACATGTTGCCATGTGGCATGCCACGTGGCAACCTGAACAACCACCATTGACTGGTGGTCTGGCGGAGTTTTGGCGATGGTTCACAGTGATCCACTATAGTTGACCACCATTGACCATCGTTGACTGGTGGCTCTGGCGGTGGCTCCGGTGACGGTGCTAGAATAGTTATCATGTCATGTGGCACTACTAATGATTGGGTACGAGGTTGCAGGCTTGGGTATGAGGTGGTAGGTTCGGATGGCGGCTTGGAAGGCTCGGTGGTTGGCTTGGGACACCCGAACCAACAAAGAAGCATCTGGAATGACACGTGGAGGTTGCTGGTTGGTGGATCCAGCTGTAAAAGGCTGGCGTACGAGGAACGCAACCCCAAGCCAATCATTGCAATAATGAGGCGGTTGGTTGCGTCAAAAAGACCAAAATACCCCTGGTTCTTGGGCTTTGAATGGCTACATACCTAAAGACACAAAAATGCCCCTACCCACTTGGGCCTTTATATGCAGACTCATAGCAGCAGACAAGGGTGTTAGATTCTAGTTTATTTTTCACACAATAGTAGCTTATTAGTGTTAGTTTTAGGAGTAGGAGTAGAATAGTTTAGATTATTTTGGGCTTATTATAAAAGCTTTTAGCTTATCATCTCAACTTATTGTATTAGCTTATTTTATGAATGAAGATGCTTTTTATTAAGGTTGGTTTTTATTAATGCTTATTTTCTGATTATGCTTATTCTTCTACTCCTTCTCTTTTTAGCTTATTTCCAAATAAGCTCTTGCTTATAGCTTATTTTTTGATCCGATCTCTTAAGCTTATATTCTAATAAGCTACTTCCATAGCTTATTTAGACTAGCTTATTTTATATTGTTTTCAATTTAAAAGCTTTTCGAGTAAGCTTATTTTAGCTTATTTTCGATTACTTATTTTTTCTAGCTTATTGTTTTTAGATCCAATCCTTAATCATACCCGATCCGAGTTCACTTGATTGAGCACCTTAGTTTCGGGTGGATTAGATCTAAAAATAATATATCTTGTCTTTTTAGCTTATTTCTAGTTTAAAGTTTGTTGTTTTTTTATTCTAGCTTATTTTTATTAGATCTAAATCATTAATCATACCCGTCTCCTGTTCACTTGTCAAAGTTGAACACCTAGGTTTCGGGTTGATTTAGATCTAAAGTTTTCATTTTTATTAGCTTATTGTCTTTAGATTAATTAGTAGCTTATTATTATCTTGTTCATCTTAACTTTGATTGTTTTAATGTTGATGAAATCGATCAAACACTTAGACGAGGAGCTTATGGGTCTTTTAAGCTTGTTTTACAAATAAAGTTTCAAGATTTTTAAGCTAATTAGTGAATAAAGCTCAAAACTTTATTAGCTAATTAGTTATTTAGAATCTAATAAAGTTACAATCTTTAGTGTTTAATTAAGTTTATAAAATCGGGTGGTTTAAATTCATCTCCATTTTCTTCAATCGGGTTCTTCTTTTTTTCCTTTTTTAATAATTTGTAGTTTTAGCTTAATTAGCTTAATATGTTTGTTATTATTGTTATGCTTATTATCGTTCGTTTAGTTACCATGTTTAGCGAGTAGATTTATTTATGCTTGTCAAGTGATTGTGATTAGTGAAATAAGTATGGATTTAAAAAGGGAGTTTTGATTAATAGTTTTAGGATTATTTAGATTTCTTATTTGATTATTTCGAAGGGCAAAATCCAGAGAAATAATCAAACATCAAATCTAGTAATTAATACCTTTATAAGAAATTGTTTTCAATAAAGACCAACGTTTTGAGAAAATAATCTTTTTACGGGTAGTAATTCGTCATTAAAAAACTTTAATTCACACTTATGAATCTTTTCATGTCAGTTAGCAAGCATATTCGTCTTATATATCTTTTTGGTCATTTAGCTTAATTGATTATGTTTGTTTATGCTAGTTTAGTTATGTTAATTAGTGAGTAGCTTTATTATGCTTGTTAAGTGAGTTGTGTTCGGTGAAATAAGTGTGGAAATAAAAAGTGATTATTGATTAGTGATTTTCGGATTACTTAGATTAGTGTTTTGGTTATTAGAGTGGGCAAAAGCCGTAAGAATAATTAGGCATTGATTTAGTAATCAATATCTTGATAAAAATTATTTTCAATAAAAACCAACGTTGTGAGAAGATAATTATTTTGACGGACATTGGTTCATTAATAAGAACTTGCTTTCACACTTAAGGATCCGAACACCTCATTTGACAAGCATATCCGTTTTATATATATCTTAGATCTATTTGCTTTGCTTATTATTATTTAGTATTATTTTAGTTTATTATTAGTATATAAACCAAAACCAAACAAAAAGATAATCAAGTATCAAACGAAAAACATTAAAGTGAATCTCAATTCAATTCTCGCCGTGGATACGACACTCGGAAGATTAATTATTACTTTTCCTAAAGTAATTTTTACATCTAACGGGAAATACTATATATATTACTATGACACGCGTTTGACGTTTATCAAAATGGTGTCGTTGCCGGGGAGAGTTGTACGATTTTTACGTGGTGTTTCGAGTTAGTGCCTTGAAGATCCTTTCTTCGGAAAGTTTATTTTCGTACTTATTAATGATATAAAAATCCAAAAATATTTTACATTTCTACTTTCTTTTTATTTTTATTTTTATACATATAAAAAGTTTCAAAATATTCTCCTTTATCCTCTTATTTCATTTAATTCTTGTCATGTTTACCCTCTTATCCGTTTGAATCTTCGACATGTCTTCGTATAACCGTTTGAATCTTCGACATGTCCGTTTAATGGTGGAAACTGTCCTAGCTGTAGCAGTGTAGGATCCGGAAATGAGTTTATCTCTGACCCAAATCCTTATTCTTATAATGAAATATCCAACTTCTTCAACCAACCTTCACAACACCAATACGAGACAAACTCGTGTGAGTTTTGTAGAGGCAACCCTTACCCGGGTTTTGATTGTCAAACAGGGAATATGTGACAACCGTGACTTGAGCTGGTTGGTCAAACCGTTAGAGTTGACTAAAGTATTTATATATGTTACAATTGTATGCTTATGTGATTTTATATGAGTATTTGATAATCAATCTATGATGCGTGTTCATCTATTAGTGATTGAGTTATGGTTTTTGTAGCTATTTCATTTCATTCACATTTTGTGACAATGAAAATGGTAGCATGATTTTATGCGTTATCGTGTAATTTGGTGAATAATTGTAATATGAGTGTTAAGTGTATATAATGTATTCCTAGGAATGAATTAAGTCTAGTATTTAAATTAGTTAAGCATTGGTATTTCTAAATTAGGAAAGTAATTTATGAAATGAATGATTTAGTCATTTCGTTTCGTTTGTGATGATGATTTCGGAAGTATAATGATTTTCATTATTTTATCGTTGGTAAAATTAATGAAGTGTGAATCGTTAATTTTGAGTTGAAAATTTAATTAGAATGCCGAGGTTTGATAATTTATTTATGAGGTAATTAATAAAAAATAACTTGGAAAGAATAGTATTATGTAATAAAAGTGTTTTTATTTAAAGTTTAGTGTATTTATTTAATAAGGGTTTTAAGTAAATATGTATGTAATAAATATACTTTTTATAAAAAAATAAAAAATATATATAATTAAGGGGTGTTTGTGGGCCGATTATTAGATAAAAAAAGAAAAACCAATTTGAGTGTAATTAAAAAACTAGGTATTATAAATACAAAATCAAGGAAAACACTAAAATACTTTTTCACTCCCTCTCTATTTTGTTCGTCCAAAAACCCAAGGAAGAAGATTTTATTTATTTATTTATCAAGAATCAAGGTGGTGATTCAAGTGTAATCGGGTGAAAGGTTTGGGTATGATCTTAGTTAAGTTCTTGTTTAATCTTCTTATATTAGTAACTTTAATTGATAGATAAATTAGGGTTCAGAAATTTTCTGTAAATTAATGATATAAAACTATATGGGTGTGTTCGGGAATAGATTTAGAGCATGTTGGTGTAAACGGTTTAGATTAGAACGCGTTAATTTGAAAGTTAGAGTTTGGCAGAATTTTAGGTCATGTGATTGAATGATATCTCAATGATAAAAACGAGTTTTGGGATGAATCTTGTGCCTAAATTAAAGTTCAGTGAGTCTAGTTTTCAAAAAGTCAAGCCCCGAAAGGTTTTGAGGTAGGAAAGTTAGACAAATAATTTTTACAAAAAAGTTGTCGAAACAGTGAATTCGGGTCAGATTTGGGTCTAATTTTGGGGAGTAAAACCCCTACTTAGAAGTTGATTCACGTCTTGAAAAAAAATCAGAGATCATATTTTATGTGTCTATTAACTCCAGCTCAAAGAACAAGTCCTAAAACATTGTCTAAATATTTTTAAAAAATCTAACTTTTTGGTATGCGTTCGAATCCGAATTTGAGTACTTTGTGATGTTGATTTTTTATAAAATAGTTAGGCTCAATATTATTTTTTCTAAAAAATCACAGTAGTTAATAACCCATTGAGAAGGTAGGGAATGAAGTAGGGAAAAGCAATTTGATGATTTAGTATTTAATTTGTAGTCATGAAGCGACTACAAAATTCTGTCGAAAAGCTGGAAAACTTGAATAAATGAATTAAGAATATTAGGGTAAATGAGATATGGGAAGTGTGGTAAAGGGTGTATAATCATAATATGAACATAGAAGTCCATCAATTGATTATTACATCATCTTGGGCATTTAGCCTAATCGCGTGTAACACATGTTTTATTTATGTTTAGTTGATTTCAAGCAATTCGTGAAGTAGTTGTGCATCAAGTGAGTTTCATAGTCCTATTTATTCTTTTTATTGGGATGGAAATGATGCAAAATATGTTTGAAATGTTTTATCGCTGTGATTATGTGTTTTAAATTACGCTTGGACATTACATGACTATTATATGACTATGTGATTTGTGATATTGATTTGGGATCGGATGAGTACGCCTACTCAGTGGGATCGGATGAGTACGCCTACTTAGTGGGATCAAATGAGTACGCCTACTCAGTAGGATCCGATGGGTACGCCTACCTAATGTGATATGTTGTGTGGTACATTCTGGGTGAGCTTGGTTGCTTATAGTGCTAGCTATTCTTAAGCCCGAATGTGAAATTAAGTATGTGAATATGTTGATTTGATTTTGGTTGCATGCTAGCATAGGTTCATGATAGTTCATTATTGTCCTACCCTGGTTTTGTTAATCACAGTGAAAATGAGTTTAGTTGTGTGTCTAAAACTTATGACTCCACCAACATATTTATTGACGTTTTAAGCATCATTTTTAAGTGAGCATCTTGAGGAAAGTGAAGTTAGGAAGATTGGCTAGTGAGACCATAGGCTTGCATGCGGAGTTATCTCCTAGTTTTCGTTTCGTACTTGTTTTGAATTGATTCTTTGAATGTTTTAGGTTTTGGAATATTTCGTTTATGTCTTTGTATTGGAATGACTCTTTTACCTCAATACATGACCCCTTTTTTTCTTGTGTTTCGTATTGTCATGACACTTTGTGTCCATTTAGCTTGGATTAATGCATTGTAGTTTTCTCTATTGTTGACACCATTGTGTTGTGATGATACCCATGACGTTACGCCTCATGTTTCTGTCTTGGCAGGGTGTGACAGATTGGTATCAGATCCAATGGTTATAGAGAAGTAGGTGGTTTGACCTAGACTATAACCTAGGAGTCCTTCATATAGTTGCATAATAGGATCTATATGTTTAGCTATCTAGGCGTTTTATTTTCTTGCTTTTCTCTAAGTTTTATTTTAACCTATGAGCTACTCGATACTAAAAGCATCAAGATAGGATCCAGTTGAGGAGGATCTTGTCGAGGAACCGAAGGAGAAAGTGTAGTTAGAAGAGTCAAAGGAGTAGGCCGACTTAGATCTCCTGTCGGATGCTTGTAGCAGGCCTGGACCCGCGGAGTCGGGTGACTCTTGCGAAAGCAAAGTCAAACCCAAGGGTGGCCCAGCATGAGTTTATATCATCTTTTACCTCGACACGTTGTTATCGATAATTTCTTTCAGATATTACGTATTTTTGGGTTCTTCGAGACCGTCGTTTTCTTTCTGTCGTTTTCAATTTTATTTTTATATAAATTAATATTGCTTAGATGTAGCATCGTTTCTGTGTTATATTAGAGTCGTTCAAGATGTGCAATGTGGTATATTTGCATATATGTGTGTTATCATTGAGATGTGTAGTCTTGAAAGAAAGTACACATGTGAAAGGATGCACTTATAATTATGGGTGGCCAACATAATTATAAAGGCATCACGCACGTAGACTTGTGACCATGATTGCATTGATCGGTGTTTGCTTGTTAGATGGTAGTGTAAGATGTTGCATTATGTGCGGTTGTATTATAAATAGTTATGAAGTTAGTAAGTTTCCCTTCTATCTATCACTTGCGGATACCCCAGATACCTGTTATTACTTTTATTACGATTATTGAGTTTGTTCGTCTGCACAATTATTTGCTCATATATATAACCCTCATTTTAGCATTCCTTGTATGTACCATGTCGGTATGGATGATCTAACTTTTCTATTAGGCGTCTTGATGAATATTGGTTTTTCGGATCTGCTTCTTTGGATAATGGTACGTTTCATTGGTTCTTTCGTTGTATTGATTACACGTATGAGTATCAAAAATTTCTTTTAAGCACTAATTATTCCTAACATATTAGTGCGGATCATTAATCCGTTCTTCATATATCCTTTGGTTATGTTAGTACCGACGCTTTTCAATGGTTGTTCTTTTGATCATGAGTACGGATGAGTCTTTACGTTCTTCTTTTGGTTCGTAATGTCTTCGTATAAATTTCTCTTGTGCATGATGGTTTCACTGTTATTCTGACTATATGGTTCCTTGTACTACCTTTCGCTTTCAAACAATAGAATTATGTTAGAGACTTTACGGTATTTTACAGTCCCTATTGGTATTACGATGTCCTTTGTTTGAGTAATATATTTATATTGATGTCGAGTTATGAAAATCCTTTTGAAGTATATCTTGATTGTGTTTAGGATAAACTATTTTTGAAATGATCTTATGAATACGTTATGACATCGATTTTATGTGAATGTCTCCTTATGAAAAATATTTTTACAATAATTTTTATAAAACGATATGATACAGGCTGACTGTCAATACTATGTTCAAAGTGATATTTATAAATTAGATATGTTTGAAATGGTCTTTAAAAATAAGATATGAAACAAATTTTTTTAATGGTTAATAAATTTTATTATTATTATGAAAAGTATATTTAAAATGATTCATAATGGTAAGATGCGATACTCCGTTAAATAAGTGTCTCTAATTTTTTTTATGACAACCATGTTTAAAATGAATTTTATAAAGATTATATTTAAGACGATTTTTTTGTATATATTTAAAATGATTTTTATATTTAAAACGACTTTCTTTATTTTTTTAAAATGATTTTTATAAAAATAGTATTTAGTTGGTTCTTTCGAGTAAAGTCGATTATTGGTATAAGAATTATATCTTTCGTATTTATCAACCTTGATACGCATCATTATTCGATATGTGTTCCTTTTGTCTTGGTATGCTTTGTTGACTCTTTTGTTTGCGTTTCCTATCGGTATAGATATTCTATCCTTTCTTTTAAGGATTCTTATGTCATTCGATCCACATCTATTTGCATATGTGAAATCCCTTATATGTATTCTAGCCTTTGATTCGATATTCGTTTGCTACCCTATTCGATAGTTTGTAACCCTTAGAATTCGTTGATTTATGTTTTATTCGACCAAGTCACTCTCCGTGGGGAGCACCTGTGTTGTTCAAAAAGGAGGACGGTTCATTTCGAATATGCATAGACTATCCAGAGTTGCACAAGTTGACCACCAAGAATCTCTTCAGGATCGATGAATTGTTAGACCAGTTACAAGGTTCACGTTATTTTTCTAAGATAGATCTTCGTTCCGCTTATCGTATGCACGAAGCAGATATTCCAAAGACTGCATCTAAGACATGGTATGAACACTTTAAGTTTACGGTTATGCTTTATGGGTTAACCAATGCACCAACGGTTTTCATAGACTTAATGAACCGGGTGTGCAAGCCGTATTTAGACAAGTTTGTCATTGTGTTTATTGATGATATCTTAATCTACTCAAAGTCTAAGGAGGAACATGAGGTTCATTTGAAGTTAGTGTTGGAACTGTTAAAGAAAGAGAAGTTGTTTGCCAAGTTTTCCATGTGTGAATTCTGGCTACTAGAAGTTCATTTTCTCGGACATGTAGTTAACAATGATGGAATTCATGTGGACCCTAGTAAGATAGAAGCAGTAACGAATTGGAAGGTACCTAAGACACCATCCGAGATACGGTCATTCTTGGGATTGGCAGGTTACTACCGACGTTTCATCACAAATTTTTCTAAGTTTGCTAAACCGATTACTTCACTAATTCAAAAGAATCAGAAGTATGAGTGGGGCAAGGAACAAGAGGAAGCTTTTCAGACATTAAAGGACAATTTGTGTAATGCACCAATATTGTCATTGCCGGAAGGATCCAAAGACTTTGTAATTTACTGCGACGCGTCGAATCAATGATTTGGTTGTATGTTGACAGAAAGAGGCAAGGTAATTGCATATGCATCACGGCAACTGAAGAATCATGAGAAGAAGTATACTACACATGATTTGGAGATGGGAGCAGTGGTTTTTGCACTTAAGACTTAGAGACATTATTTGTACGGGACGAAAAGTGTTATTTACACGAAGCGCAAGAGTCTAAAACGTATATTTGACCAGAAGGAGTTAAATACGTGCCAAGGAATATGGATTGAGTTTTTTTAGTAACTACGATTGTGAGATTCGCTACTATCCAGGGAAAGCGAATGTTGTGGTTGATGCATAAAGTAGGAAGAAGCGAGTGAAACCAAGACGAGAACGCGCAATGTCCAAGACTATTCGGTAAAGTGTTAAGGACAAGATATTGGCGGCTCAGAGTGAGACGTCCAAGGCAGAGAACGCGACAGCAGAAATGCTGCATGGCCTGGACCAACAAAAGGAAAAGAAGGAAGATGATGGTTTATATTTTATTGACCGAGGATGGGATTCCATTGATAGGTGATATAAGGATAATAATTATGGACGAGACTCATGCATCAAGGTACTTGGTACATCCGGGAGGTGATAAGACGTATTATGACCTTGGAGATATGCATTGGTGGCCATGTAGGAAGAAGGATATATCTACCTAGGTTAGCGATTGTCTGACTTGTTTAAAGGTGAAGGCTGAAACATCAAAGACCATTAGGTTTGCTACAACAGCCAGAGATACCTGAATGGAAATGGGATAAGATAACCATGGATTTTATTACTAAGTTGCCGAGGTCAAGTAGTGGGCATGATACAATTTGGGTAATAGTCGATAGACTGACTAAGTCAACCTATTTCCTAGTTATACGAGGAGATTACTAGGGATGAGCATATGTCTAAGACCGGACCGGATCGGCCAAGATCGGACCGGACCGAGGACCGAAATGGTCCATATTGCCGAACCGCAGATCAGACCGAAATGGTACGGTCCGGTCCGGGTCGGTCCGAGTAGGTCTTCGATCCGGTCCGGTCCTACACGGCATTATCATCGGGTTTTTGGTCGGATCGGACCGGACCGAGGACCGAATTGGTCTAAAATACTGGACCACGGACCAGACTGAAATACCTTTGGTCCGGTCCAGTCAGTTTGGTTCAGTCCGGTCTTCCGGTCCGGTCTGGTCGACGGTCCGGTATGCTCACCCCTAGAGATTACAAGATAAGAGGTTGGCAAGGCTTATATTAATAAGATAGTAGCAAGACATGGAGTTCCGATGTCGATCATCTCAGATCGCGATGGAAGATTTACTTCACGGTTTTGGCAGACATTGGAGAAAGCCTTAGGAAAGCGTTTGGATATGAGTACAACTTATCATCCTCAAACGGATGGACAAAGTGAGCGTACCATTCAGACTTTAGAGGATATGCTAAGAGCGTGTGGGATTGATTTTGGTAGTAGTTGGGATACTCATTTACCTTTAGTTGAGTTTTCCTAAAACCATAGTTATCACTCGAGTATACGATGTGCTCCATTTGAGGCATTGTATGGAAGGAGATGTAGGTCGCTTGTTCTTTGGGTTGAAATTAGAGAAAGTCGGTTGATTTGACCCGAGTTGGTACAAGAGACAACTGATAAGAGTGGTATTGATTAAGGAAAGGATTAAAGCGGCTAGAGATCGCTAAAAGAGTTATGCCAATAATAGAAGGAAGCCTTTGGAATTTGAAGATGGTGATCATGTATTGCTGAAAGTGTCACCTTGGAAAGGTGTAGTGCGTTTCGGGAAGAAAGGAAAGTTAGCACCTAGGTATGTAGGACCATTTGAGATTCTGGAAAGGATAGGTCCTGTAGCTTATCGTTTAAGATTGCCACAGGAGTTGAGTGGTGTGCATGACATATTTCATGTGCCAAAAATCTGAAGAAGTGTTTGGCGGATGCAAATCTGCATGTGCCACTAGGAGAAGTTAAGATGGACAAAACTCTTTGTTTTGTTGAGGAACCTGTAGAAATATTGATCGTGAAGTTAAGAAGTTGAAACGTAGTAGGATCCCGATTGTTAAAGTTCGTTGAAATTCTAAGCGTGGACCTGAGTTTACTTAGGAACAATAGGATTTTATGAAGGCTAAGTATCTTATTTTGGTTGTTGATCGTGTTGATAAAAGTACTAGTTAAATTTCAGGACGAAATTTCCCTAAGGAGGGGATACTGTGACAACCGTGATTTAGCGAGGTTAGTTTAACCATTAGAGTTAACTTGCCTAGCTTTATGTGTTTTGATTTATGTGCGTAAGTCGTTTTGGTGTTATATTTTATATGGTATATGTGTTCTAAATGAGTTTGAGATAGTAGGAATGAATGATTTAATCATTTCATTTCGTATTGATGGTGATTTTGGAATTTTAGTGCGTTTGGATATTATGGCATTTGAGAAATTAGCGTACCGTGTGAATCGTTAATCTCGGGTTGAGATTATTTAGTATATTAAGGTTTTATAAGTTAATTAGATTGTAATAAATAAATATAGCTTAGGAAAAATTTAATAAGTAGTATACGTGTTTTTAATTTAAGTTCTGTATTTATTGAAGGGTCTAAAGTAAATATGTAATAAATAGTTTAGTAGAAGTGTAAAAGAAATTTTTTTTTTATAAATATTAAATGGATGAATTTTATAAAGAATTTATAAAAAAAATATATTATTTAAAAGGGGTGTTTGTTGGATCGGCTTAAAAAAAGAAGGAAAAAGAAAGAGTCCAAGTTTGATAAGGAAACAAATATTTTTGATATTTATCTTAAAACTAGTATAAATACCCATGATATCCCAAACTTTAAATAAGTTTTTCTCTCCCCTATCCTTTGTGTTGACATTTATAAAGAAACAAGAAAACCATCAAAAAATTTGAAGCAAATTTAAAGTTCAAGATCGTGTGCTTTCAAGTTATAATGTTTTTCGTATAACCCTTATTTAATCTTTTCTTTTAATTAAATTAATTGTAACTTTTAATTGGTAGAATTAGGGTTTCATTAAAATTCAGTAAACATGTTTAGATGATCATTAGTAATCAATAAGGGTTAATGGTGTTTGGATGCGTTTGATTAGGTTTAGTTGTTGTTAAATTCAGAATTAAAACTGAGAAGATTTTTAGGTCATCTTGTAAGTGTCATAACTTGGTCATACAAATAGCTTTTATTGATTTTCTTGAGCCTAAAATTAACTACAGGGAGTCTACTTTCAAACCCTATTGATTTCATGAATTAAAAGTGAGTGAAAGTCAGTCAAAATAATTTTACAAGATTCTTTGTCAAATCTGAGTTTTTGGGGGCAGATTCTGGTTTGTGTTTGTGAGGTCAAAAACCATATCAAAACATCTTTTTAATTGATTAGATTGCTACTGTAGCAAGTTCATGATGTATATGATTTTCTAGAATTTTTGTAGAATTTTCCTAAGTGTTTAAATGGGTCTAATAAAGCTAAACTTTTTGATAGTCGAATCAGATATGAATTTGAGTACTTTATGATGTTGAATTTTTATAAAATAGTTAGGCTCAATATTATTTTTTTCTAAAAAATCATAGTAGTTAATAACCCATTGGGAAGGTAGGGAATGAAAAGGGGAAAGCTAATTTGATCAGTTAGTATTTTATTTATGGTCATAAAGTGACAACAAAATTCTGCCGAAAAACTGGAAAACTCTAATAAGGGGATTTAGGAGTATTAGGATATAAGTAAGGCATGGGAAGTGTGGTAAAGGGTTTATAAACATAATATAGACATAGTAGTCCATCAATTGAATGTTACATCGTCTTGGGCATTTAGCCTAATTGCGTGTAACATGTGTTTTATTTATGTTTACTTAATTCCGGGAATTTGTCAAGTAGCTGTGCATCAGGTGAGTTTCATAGTCCTATTTATCCGTTTTCTTGGGATGGAAATGATGCAAATGTTTTGAAAATGTTTCATTGCTGTGGTTATGTGTTTTAAATGCGTATGGACATTACAAGACTATTATATGACTATGTGATACATGTTGATATTGAATGGGATTGTATGAGTACGCATACTCAGTGTTATTTGTGATATGGATTTGGGATTGGATGAGTGCGCCTACTCAGTGTTGGTTATGGTACCATGGGATCGGATGGGTATGCCTACCCAATGTGCGAATATGTTTGTGTGGTACATTCTGGGTGAGCTTGTTTGCTTATAGTGCCAGCTATTCTAAGCCCAAATGTGTAATTAATTGAGTGAATGTATTGATATGATTTTGTTGCATGCTAGTATAGGTTCATGATAGTTCATTTTTGTCCTGCTTTGTTTTGGTTAATCACAGTGAAAACGATTTTAATTGCGTGTCTAAAACCTATGACTCTCACCAACATTATTTTTGACATTTTAAGCATCATTTTCAGGTGAGCATCTTGAGGAAAGTGAAGTTAGTAAGCATTGCTAGTGAGACCGTAGGCTTGCATGCGTAGTTTATCTCCTAGTTTTCTTTTCGCACTTTATTTGGATTGATACTTTGAATGTTTTAGGTTTTGGGATATTTTGTTTATGTCTTTGTATTTGAGTGACTCTTTTACCTCAATACAAGACCCCTTTTTCTTGTGTTAGGTATTGTCATGACACTTTGTGTCCAATATCGTTTTGTTTAATGCATTGTAGTTCTCTCTATTGTTGACACCATTGTGTTGTGATGATACCCATGACGTTACGCCTCGTGTTTCCGCCTTGGCGGGGTGTGACATGTGATCCTTTCCTTTTCATTTCATACAATAGAGAATTCTATAACAATCATTAGTAGAATGATTTGTATAATAGCAAAGTTCACACTTTAGTTTAGGTTTTTGTAAAGGTTTTGGTCTGACTGATTTGGATGAGTCAGTCAACAGAACCTTAGGTTTAGATTCCTTACTCGTTTCGGATGAGTTAACTGAATTTGATGATTTAGGATGTGGGATCGCAGATTTATATTCTAGAATCTTCTAAGATGAGATAACTTTTCATCCATCAGCATTTGAACAAGTTTGGTTAATTTATTTATTTTGGATTCTTGTTCATTATTTTTAACTTTAGTAGGGACTAAAGTAACGACTGGTTCAGTATTACCAACAGTAACAGGTCCTGAAACACTCTTACTTGAAGATTGTTAGGAAAGATAAAAAGTGACGATCTTATTGAGATCGAGTCTTGTAATAATTAGAAAAATAATATTGTGTAATAGGTTAGATGAAAGGTTCGTGACTAAAATAAGTCACGAAACATGGCTAAATAGCCAAAGTCTAAAAGACAAGAGCACCTTGCTCATACTTGTAAAATGGGTATAAATACCCCCACCATCTCCTCATTAGTGAGGTGTGTCTTCTAATCTCATTCTAATCATTTTCTCTAATCCTCCTCCTCCCTTTTTCTCTCTCTACTTTCTAATCTTTCTCTCTCTAGACTAAACACTATATTGCTTATTGATCCTGAATCAAGACCTCACAAGTGGTATCAGAGCTGCAGGAGCGATTTAGTGTTGTTTAGGAGAGCTTATTCGGACAGCTTATCACGTGTGCTTATTCCGGTAGCTTATTTTGAGCTTATTTCGAGCTTTTTCGTGTCTTTATTGCTGAATTTGTTTATTCCGTGATTAGTGAGTTTATCGTGTCAAATTTGCTTATTTGAGCTTATTTTGTGCTTATTGAGCTAATTTCGGTTGTGTTTTATGCAATCGAGATTGATTGCTTACGGTTTTATCGTAAGAATCGTGGCTAAATCAGTACAAAATTTGCTTATTTGTGCTTATTTTTTATATTCAGCAGTCTTTTAAGTCAAAATTCAGTAAAAGTTGTTACAATACTCAAAATTGGAAGTTTGACTGGTCAAACTCGAAAAAAGCTGTTACATATACCAAAATCGGAACTGTAACTGATTCTATAGAGTGTTGACCAAAAGTCAAACTCAGTTTCTCAGTCAACACGTTTTCATCTGAAATAAATCTTTGATTTTACCGAGTTTGAGAACTAAGAAAAGAAAAGAATACGTCAAAAGATAGATCTCAGTTCTCTTTGTGTTTAATAAGTGAGTTCATAAGATCTTAAAGATCTATAACACAAAAGATTCACTTTTTACAAATATAAAATCTTGTAACACAAATCATCACAGATCTAAAAATCGGAATCAAACTCAGAACCAAGAGTTGTCCCATCTCAAACAAATCTGAGTCTATCCTACACCACTTCACCATCACAGATTCAAAGCTAAAATGAAACAAGAAAAACGAAACTAAAAAGAGTAACGATCTCAGTCCAAAACCATATAATCATTGATCGATTTTTGAAGCATAAATCTTCATTTACTTTTCAAAAAGATAAAGAAAAACAAGAATAAAATTGCTCAAAATCCCATTCTTGTTTCGGTAAACAGAAAATAAAACGAAAAAGAAAAAAGAGGATCTCAGATTATTTCTTGGTTCGTGTTTTGTAAAAGAGTCATAGACCATTAAAGATCTTAAACACGAAAAGAAAATCATCATAAATCCTTTTGAAGGAATAACCTTTGTTCTAAATTTTTGAAACCAAAAAGAAGACATGAACAACAAGTGTTCAAATCTCTTGTGTTTTGTTTCGATTTGATAAACGAATAGGAAAGTAAAACATCATAAAGAATCAAACACTACCTGTGACGAAGTTCTTCTAGTGATTTGTTGAGGATTGGTTTTCATCTGATCAAAAAGAAAGAAATAAATACATTGTTTTGTGGCTTTGTATTTGTGAGATCTAGTTTTAATGTGTGGCTGAGTGTATTGTTAAAGAATAAAAGTGATAAGAGTTAGGATTCATATCTTGGTATATGTGTTGAGTGACTGTGTATGCAAGAAAAGATAGAGGCGTGTTTATTTTGTTAGGGCAACATTTGTGAGGAGTAGGGTTATGTCAAAAATTAATTAGGCCTGATTGCTTATTCTACCGAAAGTGTTTTTCACAAACAAAAATTAATTGACTTAATTGATTGAGGAAGAAATGTGTACATCCAGGACTTAATTGACTTTAGTGTATACAACATAGTGCAACACCTGGGAGGAAGAGAAGTGTTTGAGCTGAATATTTCGATAGAGCGCAACAATTAGGGGGAGAAAATTGGATTAAAATGTGATCAAGAAAGATAAATGCTTAAATGTGTGGAATAACAAAGTGATCTAAAAGACTCAAAGTGCAATCAACTCTTTCCTCCATGTGCAAAATAATTTTGAATATCAATGCACATGTGTAGGGGGAGTATTTCTCAAAAAGTGAAACTTTCAAAGTGTTAAATGTTTTGATTTATATCAAACACTTTGATTGATTTTCAAATGGTTTTATGGTTTCGATCTTAAATACCCATCAACCAACTACCTCACAATGATCAAAGAAGAAAAAAGTGGTAAGGTTAGGTATTATCCCATGATCCAACCAGAACCGGAGGGATCTACCCAGAGACATTCCATAGAAAGAATAGAAGTCCTTAGGTATGATAGAGTTGAATGTGAATGGGAATAATGTCAACTAAGGCATGAGCTATCATCGAAACAATCACAACATGATGATAGTAATGACGTCTTGGTGGACATTGAAGGGGTTGAAGAATTAAAAAGAAAAATATGGATAAAGGGTGAAAAGAAAGAAGCCCTCCACAAACTTTAGGCAGAAACCGGGTCTATACATAATCTATTGAATATCACAAAGATGATATTTGGTATTGAAGAAAGACATCATAGACCCAGTGATGCAATGCACAACCCTTCCCAGCCACTCAAGATTCTCTCAAAAGAATTCTTGTTTCATTGTCACGGAGATTAAATGCATAATCTATTGACATCTCACTCCGAGATTGTTGGTATTGAAAAGGTGGCAGTCTGCTCCAGCCTCCGATCACAAAAACCAAAAAGCACTTATTGAGTCTAGAGCCAAAAAGAGATCAAATCATAAATCTCGCATAGGACACAAAAGTACATTTGTATTAAACATCAAAGATACAAAAAGGTATAAGAATCGTTTACATGTCTATGTGACAGTGCATGTCTTAGTGACATTGCCGGAACATTTAAGAGTGATACTTAAATTAAGTATTTCACAATGATTGAATGGAAATCCTACCAGTGCTAACATCAAGCCAACGTTGAACGTAGGTTACTAATTTGAAAATGAATGTTTAATGATTCAATTAGTGTTAACTAGGAATCTAAGTGATCTAGTAGTTATCGTGTTTTTCCGGAATTTGTTTTCGAAAAACACAAACAACATTTCCTTGATTCATTCAAGTGAAGTATTGGATTACCAAGGTTACTTATGATGTCACAATATTGATAAGGGGAGATGGTTGGAATTGAAGCTAGCAGTTGACTCTCATGCTTAGACCGTACTTCACACATGAATTTACTATCGAATATTCAGGCGTAACAAGATTATGATTATGTTTGATGGTCATCCAATATAATCAGGGGGAAGAGAAATGTTCTAGCTGAATATTTCAATAGAGCGCAACAATTAGGGGGAAGAAATGTGTACATCCAGGACTTAATTGACTTTGGTGTATACAACATAGTGAAACAACTGGGGGGAAGAAATGTGTATACATCATCCGGGACTTAATTGACTTGGAGGATATAGTTTCTTTCTTATGTGAGTTGTTTGTGTGAAGTATGTGCGAACAAATGGTTGTTTATTTGGGGGAAGCAATTGAGGGAAGATACATTTATGCACAAAAACATCAACAACATCTCTACCTTTTAGAAGCAAGAAAACGTTCATAATTCATACCTTCATATCTCATACTTAAAGTTAAAGATACACTTTCGCAACTCTGATAAATCAAAGAACTTCCTCAAATCATCAAGTTATTGGTCAAGACAAAAGTTTTACATGAGGAAGATTGTAAGCTGTCAAGAAAGTATGAGTATGTTGGTTAGAAGCTTCAAAAGATAAATCAAGATGGATTCACGGTAAAGAATGATGATATGAAAAGATCTCAAAGGCAAAGGAAAAAAGGATAATGGAAAGATCAAGATCAAGATCACTAGAGCATGATTGGAACGAAACCATCATTACACAACAAGACTCAAGACAAACAAGCATTAAAGTTCAAAGTTCAAAGTCACAAAAGAGATCTCAATGATCATCCTTTAGGGGGATATTGTTACGAATAAGAAAATGATGATCATTAATGCAATCAAAGAGAGATCTCAATGATCGTCCCTTGGGGAAGATTGTTAGGAATGATAAAAAGTGACGATATTATTAAGATCGAGTCTTGTAATAATTAGAAAAATAATATTGTGTAATAGGTTAGATGAAAGGTTCGTGACTAAAATAAGTCACGAAACCTGGCTAAATAGCCAAAGTCTAAAAGACAAGAGCACCTTGCTCATACTTGTAAAATGGGTATAAATACCCCACCACCTCCTCATTAGTGAGGTGTGTCTTCTAATCTCATTCTAATCATTTTCTCTAATCCTCCTCCTCCCTCTTTCTCTCTCTACTTTCTAATCTTTCTCTCTCTAGACTAAACACTCTATTGCTTATTGATCCTGAATCAAGACCTCACAAATATTCTTATGTTTTAGGCTATGTATGTTTCATAGTGCCCAAAATAGGTCTCTCCCTTAGAGAGTGTTCTTGATAAGTTAATGGCATGACCTCAGAGTTTGGAGAAGCTCTTTGAAGGACTTTCAGAGGAGGTAAGGGTATTTGAGGTTTTGATCCTAATTCTTTAGAAGACTCAGGGTCAGTGGTTGCCTCAGTGAGTTTAAGACATTCATTAACAACCTAACTTTCAGGAACCAAAATTCTTCTAATGTTAAAATTTGGTAATTTACTGTTAGGATTATGTCTTTCAACCCAATCTATGGATTTTGGGATCATTTCATGATAATAATCCATAGAGGCAGGTATGAATTGACTTTTTTTCACATCATTTTTTGATGATGCTTCAGTGAGTCGATCAATTCCAAGAATTTTCTTTTTCTGATTTTGAATTTTCTCATTTATGCATTGACTTACTTTGTTTGAATTATTTAACAATTTTTCATTAACACATTTTTCTTCCTTAATGCGTTCCTAAAGAGCATGATTTTGTTTTTGTTAATACAAATATTCGCATAAAAACGATATTTATATTTAATGATCTTCATGTTTTGATAATAACAAATATAATGCTATGTAAAAGTTTACGTAAACAAGTTATTTAGTTGAAAGTTTACTTGACGACGACAAATCACTTAAGGTATGAATATGGCATTATTAAACATGGTTAATGATCAAAGAAAAAATATTATCATTTGCATAAACCTTTTCTAATCAAATGATTTAAATAAACATATGATTAATTATAAGCTAATTATATTAATCATGTAAGACAAAATATGATTAACCATAAGTGGAAACAATCTTTCTAAATCTTTTCTAATCTTTCCAAATCTAGAAGATCTTTCCTTATTAGTGATAAAAAAATATTTTACTTCTAGAAGAATCTAATAAACTAGATTTATAAGTACAAAATAATATTTTGTTAAGATTTAGGGTTAATCATAAAAAGACAAAAGCCGTCCCAGCTGCACCCGACAGATCCAGCAAAACCAAAGGACGGATCCAAGCTATGGTGGATCCGCTGGTTGGGATAGATTTTGAATTTCAAATGTTGCCTATAAATAGCAACCTTAAGTCTTCATTTTAGACAACTCTTCATAAATATTTTTCTCTCTAGCTTTTTTCATTTTCATATTCTTTGATCATTACACTTGTTTCATAATCCATTACAAGTGATCAACTCATTCCATTCTTTAGTGAAGAACACTAACAAAGACGTAAAGCTTCAAGTGTTATTAGTTTATTTGTGTCATCACGGTTGTGATAATCATTTATCTTGTATCTCTTATGTTGTGTGTTGTGCGTATCATATGTGTATGATAGGTTAGTACTTAGGACACAAAATACATAGTGTGTTAGATTAGTTATATCTTAAAGTAGAACTCAGTATTTAGCTTAGTACCGGAAAAAGGATAAGCGCGTGTACGGTTTTCTCCGCCTAAAGGGAGCTTGTTGACATAGTGAAGAAAAATCTCAAGTTGAGTACTTGAGGAGTGGAGTAGGGCGAAGAGGAGCTTCATAGCTGAACCACTATAAATCATTGTGTCATCGGTTTGATCTTTCCTATCCTTACTTGTTTATACTTCGTAGATTACTTATTTACTTATTGCTTTGCTATCATATACACTTGTGTATATCTCTTGAATTCACATAAGTCAACAATCTAAGTTTTATATATATAATGGTAAAAACTATTCAACCCCCCCCTCTAGTTTCCACAATGGTATTAGAAAGCCAAGGGTCACCAAAGTTTCTTTAAACGTTATTGTCCATTAAAAGCTTGAGTCTTTCTAATGGATTCGGATTATATACCTAGAAGGGAAATTGATAAATACCTAGAAGGGAAATCTATGCAAAGACCACCACTTTTCGAAAGCGATTGTTTTATATATTGGAAAAATAGATTCAAAACTTATGTGAAAGCAAAAGATTTTGATCTTTGGCTTATTATCTTGAATGGTGATTTTTCACCACTATATTGAATGGTGATTTTCCACCGGTTGCCCGAAACAAAGATACCCATGTTTTAGAGGTTGTTCCCTTTGAAGAACAATCCGACGATTTTAAAAAGAAACTTGCTAAAAATAATGAAGCTAAAATGGTTCTTTATAATGCTTTACCTAAAAAGGAATATGAAAGAGTTTTTATGTGTAATACGGCTAAATATATTTGGCAATCGTTGTTAATCACACATCAAGGTAATAGCCAAGTAAAGGATAATAAAATTGATCTTCTTGTTAAATAATATGAACAATTTACTATCCTTAAATAAGAATCTATTGATAGCGGTTTTGCTAGATTTAACACTATTATTACTAGTCTTAAAACTCTTGATGAAGGTTTCTCTAGGAAGAACTAAGTTAGGAAGTTTCTTAGGGCTCTACGTCCTAAATAGAGAGAAAAGGTCACGGTTATTGAAGAATCAAAAGATTTGTCATCACTAGCTCTAGACGAGCTTATCGGTAATCTAAAAGTACATGAAGTTGTCATGGAAAAAGATTCCGAAATCTATAGAGGCAAAAAGGAAAGAGTTAAGTCCATTGCCTTGAAAGCTAAGAAAGAGGCTAGTGATGGTGAAAATTCAACATCCAAAAGTGATGATGAAGAATATGCTATGGCCGTAAGGAACTTTAAAAAGTTCTTTAGAAGAAAGGGTAAATTTGTTACGCAACCAAGAGAAGAAAAGAAGTCATTCCGACAAAGGGATGAGAAGAAAGGAAAGAGTGATCAGAAATGCTTTAGATGCGGTGATCCAAATCATCTCATTGGCGATTGTCTAAAACCACCTTGCAACAAAGATCACAAGGCTTTCATTAGAGGTTCTTAGAGCGATAGCGAAAATGATGTTGATGCGGTCGTCGTAAGACTTCTACATGAAGTTTTACACCTCCCTAGGCAGAGTACCAACCGTTGTAGTAGTAGTATAGGCATGATTCAGGGGTTGTTATTGTTCTCTAAGGGAATAGGTTAGGAAGGCTTGATCACGGTCTAACAAAATTCTAAGGGTTTAGAGGATTCTTTTTGTATTTTTATGTTTATAGGAAAGCAGGTAAATCATATATTTGAGAGGGTGGTTGGTTTTAGCTATTAAATTATGCTATTGGTGATAACAATATAATAAAAGACTGTGTTTATTTAATCCCTAGATTGCTTCTCCTAGTGTTGTTGCTTTGTCACACTTGTGATGATCTATGTAATTATTTCCTAAGTCATGAGCGAATTACACGAACCGTCGTTATTATATTCCCTTTAGGAAACGCACAAGTAAGGGTAGTATGAAGTATATTATAAGGCTCCTAAGAGATATTAAATTGCATTTGAAACTATATTATGAGGGGTTTAACATATAAGGCAAGGTAGTATGAAGACTGTTCACCGAGGGCATCCTTTTACATAATCCATGTTTTCCTAGGCATATCAACAACGATACAACAAAGCTGGTTTCAATGACTTAACATGCATATTCATCATAAGAAGCAAACACCCGCTAAGATCTACAATCCTGGTTTCATGAAATATAAATAAACACAATAGAAGGTTTAGCTAAGCATGTTATAGATAAAGCAAGAACAGATAAGAATCACACAACATGACATATTAAATGATTAAATAAGTCTTACTTGATTAGAACATGAATTGAAGGAAGTACAATAAGGTTTTGAGGCCCAAAAATCATCCTTAACAGTTGCTAAACAAACTAGGGTTATTACCCTCTTTTTATTCTAAAGTTACACACGTAAAACCCTAATTTCGGGTTTGTATATATAGGAAAATCGTTGTGACGGCGTCGCGTTTTAATAGTGACGCCGTCGTGACAAGAATATTCTAGAAAATAGGTTGGGTCGTATAATCTGACGCCATCTTGAGATCTTGTGACGTCGTCTTGGGTATCGTTATGACAGCGTCACGTGTAATCTGTGACGCCGTCTCCAGATCTGAGGAAAAATACTTGAGCAATGTTGGTGTAGGTCCGTAGTCTTGTCCGTTTCTTCTCCAAATGAGCCCAAGTCATGTGTATTTCCTCCAAATGCCTTCCAAATGCAAAATACCTAAAAAGGAACAATTAAGTACCTATTTTAGGCATAAACACATGATTTAGGGGGTTAAACGACCCCAAAAAAGTATATAAATTGACACCTCATCAAATACCTTACACTTGGGATTTGCTTGCTCTCAAGCAAATGGGCTTTTCTACCTAGACAATAGCAATATGAGGGTCATTTTACCTACTCTTTAAAAGTATTTTACAACACAACCTTCTAGACCTCGTAATTAAAAGTACGGAAAGTACATACTAGCACCTCACATAAGTGTTTAGGATTCTCTCTTTCACTCGGGTGTATTGTAAATTATAACATAAGGGGGAAACGAAAAATCTACACTCATTACCTGTCATAGCATATAAATTACCATAGGCTTGGTAAAGGATCAAACCTCCACCGCTAGGCGCAAGCATTATTAATTACTATCTAAGAGGTCTTTTTAAAGGGTTGTGGGGTGTAGGTGTAAGATAACATATAATGTAAACGGAAACGGATGGGATACATTTGGGTGGGTTTGGGTGAATTTGGAGTGGAAGGGTTAGCTAATTATTTACACGAATACACTTTGGTTTGGTTGCTAAGCCAAGACTTGGACGAAGATATACAAACTCTACACAACTCTACATCAATCTCTTTCTTTTTCTTTTCTCTTTTTTTTGAATAACATAATACATCATATCTTAGGGTTTATAACACGTACGCCTACACTTGAGCTTTTACATGCTCGATATTTACAATCTAACTAATGACCCGATTTGAGGTGGATCAAAATAACATGGA
>BQNB010067703.1:0-34105 GCA_026074375.1 Tanacetum coccineum | reverse complement strand
TGATGCATAAAGTTATTTTGTTTGATCTTGTTTATACAAGGAAAGTAATTACCAGAGTTTTAAAAGGCATTTCAAAGCGGCGCTAAGGCGTGAGGCGTGACCTTCACGTTACGAAATAGATCAAGGCATCAGCTCTAGGCGTGGCGTAAGATGAGGCGTGAAAAGACGCGCCAAAGTGTGAGGCGTGACGGGCTTTTTAGATTCAACTCCGATAAAAAAAAAAAATGAAGAATATTACTCAATATATATATAAAGTATTATCTTGTGTCGCCTTAAGCCACAACTTAAAAACGCAAAATCTTCGCCATGACCGCTAAAACGTGAGACTTGATCATATCGCAACGCCTCACGCTATGTATAACCTTGGTAATTATGCTTCATACAAAACGATACTATGGTTTCATACACAATTTCATACTCCGTATTGTATATGATCGATCACATTTCTTTTCCTTTATTCGGCCATATTTTGGTTTTTAGTATCATCATATATAATCAATGTTGCATAATCTTCATGTGATTTTTACTTCGTTTAGCATAATTTTAATCATGATTCATGCGACATTGACGTAAAAGTTATACTCGATTCATTATTCGCTTATATTGATGGTTTAATCGTGATTAAACTTGTATCAAAATTGAGAATTACTAATTCGATTCTTAAACATGATTTGCAAATGAAGTATAATAATAGGTCTCATATATTCTATTGACATTCGATGGAACAATTTATTAAAGTGTTGATATTATTCACATGTTAATATGATTTATCGTGTAACATTCCATGAATTTGGATTCTTGATTCACCACTACTCGTAATTATATTCTAATATACGAGATCCCTTTTGCAAGTAAATGGGAATTGGAATGGATTCCTTTTTGCTGTATATGGCAACCAAATAAACATAGATATTCCATACAATAAATTTACTGCCCACCGTAAATAACATGCCTAGTTTTACATCAGTTTTTGTGATCCTAGTAATAACTATCATAACTTCTTCAGCTAATGTTTAAATAATTTTGGTGGAGAAAATCTTATATAATCTATACATGTCATAAAGATGTGTCTTTTTTTTTCTGTGATCATAAATACGAAGTGGAATAATATATAAAAAAGTAAAAAGTGGTAGTTAAGAACCGGCGTAAATGTTAGACAATGAAAAAGCCAATTATGGCAGTGTTAGTTAAATTGTGGGCCGTGTTTCTTGCCTTCATTATTTCGGTCGGCAATTCCTCCTCCACATTGTAATTAGTGTTTCTAAACTTTAACATAACATAAACTAAACTAAGACCCCTAGTAATAAGACCTTGAAGACGCGTCTTTCTTTGTTAACTTCAACCAATATGACGAGTTTTAAGTGCTGTTTTGGAGGAACTTGGTCGTCTTGGTTGTTCAAACCGCCGATTTGTGTTTAAGTGGTTTTGTTTTTGTGGTGATGTTAGCTGTATTATTATGCTTGATGCAAAACGTGCGTTTTTTGAAATACAAAGCGTGTGTTTTTTTGAAAAATTGTTAAGTTTATAATTGATTAAATATAAGGTGTATTAACGGTTATTTAGGGATAGTTTTAACAAACTATATTAATTTAAGTTTTAAGATTAAAAATTTAATATTTCAAAACAATATACAAAGTATTTCGACACAATATAAGCATAACGAACGCCATTTTTAGTTTTGGTGTCCATACTTTCTACATCAACTAGTTCAGTGTTTAATGTACTTTAATGGTTAAAACGGAAGAGGTGGTAAATAAAAAGTTTCCAATCTTTAATGTGACTAAATAAAATTATTTTCAAACATTTGCAAAGTAAAAGAATATAATGATTTTGGATGATCTTTGTTACCATACGATTTAATAATATATACATACAGATACGATATGCTTTTATACTGCCTTTAATTAAAACATCGTAAATATTTACTTTGTATAAACATATCCCAACATATATTTAGCCATTTTGAAAAAACTTTATATCCTTAATAATGGGAATATTTTGTTACTAATTATATTAAAAATAGCTAAAAAAAGCTATTTGCAAAATACAATAAATTATAGGGATAATTCCATATATACCCAAATGAAACTTCATAATTCCATATTTCCCCAAATGATAAGTTTTTAATGCATATGTACAATGCTTCTAAAGCATGTATTGAGGAGGGTCACATTTCCTTACTTTTTTTGCTTGGTCGCGCATGACAAAAGAGCCACACAATGAAGGTGGCGCTTGACAGTGAATAAAGGGTGATGATCCCAATTAATAGATCTTTAACTCCTTAGCTTGTAAGGTTTAGTACCCTTGGATAAAATCCAAAAATACTAAGGTTGAAACTTTGATTTGAATGATATAAGCTATGCGGAATCTATCTTATACCACTAAGAAGTATATTCAATCAAACAGTGAATTATGATTGACACAAAGATATAACACAACAAGCTTCAATATATTAATACGATCACTCTAACTTAGTGATAGGGTTTACAACATTGAAACTATATCTCTACACACACACACTTTTTCTGGATGGATGTGTATAAACTATGTCTATGATCTCTTTATATAGAGAGAGACCATAAGACTTACAAAGGAATCTTTATTAAATTAGGAAACTAATAAATCAGTATTAATGTTCAACATTAATGTTTGACTAATCTTTATCTTTAACAATAATGTACAAATATAACTTTAATTACTTTACTTTGTAAAGTATTCTTATTCTCCACTCAAACTTTATCTCTTTACTCTGTCTTTATCCTCTTGACAGTAGAAAGTCTTCAAACAGTTATAAGTCAGCAACAGTTGTATCATTATAACTAACAGCACTAACTGAGCTTAACCAGTAGTAAGTACCAACAGTACTAATCTTTATGCTAACAGTTGTAACTCTACTCTAGCAGTACTAAGTTACACTAACAGTAGTTACTTTTGTACTAGTAGCATTAATAACTTAGCATATTTTCAGTCTTCAACTCTGAGCAGTCTTAACTTCTACTGGTAGTTGTAACTTCATACTAACAGTACTAATATTATACTAACAGTGAGTAACGACATGGTTAAGAAACATTATACAACCAGTACCTAACTACTTAGTAATAATTTCCAATTATGTAACCTGATCAGAAGTAACCTTAAGTGTCCATAGAAGTCTTTAAGTCCCAACAAAACCTTCACTCTCATGTGGTGCCATGTAAATGTTTAAACTTTCTTTAACAATAAAGCTTCCTTGAAACCCCATTATGTTTTTAACCAAGTTTTTGAATCTTCATTCGTAAGGCTCTTATGTAATGATAACGATGATGAAAAACTAAGTATTACAATTTGATAGCGGGAAGTAATAACAACCCAAACTTGTGATCTTATAATCTTGTACTAATCCACATGAAGTCAAACTTATCAATAAATATTGAAATATAAATAGAACTCGCAATCTCTTGACAAAAAATCCTTACATCTTCTTCTAAGATACACATAACCAAAGTGATAGCAAATGTGAGCATTGAGTCACCATAAGTGTTTGTAAATCCACACACCTTTACTAGATATTGTCAAGTCTTCGTGGCACACTCGTTTCCTAAGCACGAACAAGTTATCTCTAAACGTTGTGAGCCGTTTAAGATATGATAAGAACACAAACTTGTGAAACTCTACTTCAACTTCAAATAGGTGATAAATAATCCTCTTCGTAATCAATTAAACCAATAAAATACGAGCATTTTTAAACATTTAAACCAAAATGAATCTGTTAGCTTCCCCTTAAACAAATCAGTAGTAACCAACAGTAGAAAACATCTTCTATTGGCAGTATTAAACATACGGGCAGCACAAACCTTGGTTTAAGTCCAACATTAGCAGTATTAACTTCCTTTTGTATGTGTTGTACGAGATCCCTATAAACAACCAAGTACCAAAACCATTCTTTGTCCGATATCAGATCAAGCAAGCAGCAGTAACAATTCTAGTAAGACCCAACAGTAGTAACTATACTTCAACCTTAGCAGTATTAACTCTTTATAAATACTATTGTTCTTCAATTTTGAGCAACATTAACTATATATACCTAGCACTACTAATCTCGTAATAGCAGCAACGTAAGCAAATACTAACAACATTAACAGATAAATGCAACACTAATCTTGTATTCGATCCCAAACATCATTAACTTATAGCAGCATTAAGAATGAACAAGCAGTATTAATGAAGGTCCTTGGCAGTAGTAAGTATAAACAACTTTGATATAACGAGCAGCACTAAGTCGTCACCAGCAGAATCACAAACAACATTAATATTTTACCAATATCAGCAGCTTTAAGTTTTTATGAGAATAAAATCCAGTCCCTAAAAATTAGAATTCACATAAAGAAGATCTCAATCGGAACAAGTATTGATAGTTAAAACAATATCACCATTACGTTCAAATTCGTTAGAAGCAAACATATTGGTTCAAACAAACATCACCAAGCCGACATCAGGAGTAATTCAAAGCCAAGACAAGTGAATACTTACATATTAATTCAAACCGGGCAGTAGTAATGTTGTATTGGCAGCATTAACAATGAACACCCTTCATTCAACTAAAAAAATTTAAGGACAAAATAGTAACAGTAGTAACCATAGCGTTATAAACATAAATCATGAATCCTCCTTAATATTGTTACCAACAAGATCTACACATCTCACATATCCACTTTTAAACAAACACGAACATCAAATAACTCCGAATCATGCATCGAATTAGGGTTTTCAAAAACCCTAGTCGTTTGTCTTGTATTCGTGCCATTAGATCTTGTACCATTTTATGCATTCACCCTCAAGATCGACAAACCTCCTGCTTCTTGTATTCTTTGAAATCAAGTACCTGCTTCATATTAATTTAGGGTTTGGAAACCCTAATATGAACGAATCTTGTTATGAGCAGATTAGTATACACGAACAAAGATATAAATCAAACTTGTAAAAACCCTATGTTAAGGTTTTGTTGAATCGTTTAGCAACATCACAAAATACTCCAATCTTCTATCATCTTGATGTCATACTACTTGTTGTCTTGTTTTTCAAATTAGGGTTTGGTGAAAAACCCTAATACCATCGAATTCTTAAATTAACCAAAACAGAAAATTTCGACCACTTTTTCTTCACAAATAAAAATCGCCCAACAATACCTTGTAAGATCCTAGATCAAGAGCCTCGTCTTTGATACCACATGTTATGAAAACGTTTAGCTCAGGTTTGTATAGAACTTTAATCTAGGATTATTATCAATGATACATATTTTGCACATAGGAATTAAAACATAAAGAACAATGTTATGAACAAGGTTTTACTTTTAAACACTCCAATCCCCAATATTAATTGTTTTAGAAATATACGGTTACATCAATGAACTATAACAGGATCAAGTTACCTTGACTTGAGGCTAACACAACATAAAGGCGTCCATTTTCACGCCTGGAATACACACACACATTTAGGTACACTATGGAACTTACGACTTGTACACCTAAACCTAATAACATGTATCTCTTTATATAATAGAGATATTAGGTTTTACAAAGGATAAGTATTAGGAAACAACTAAATCTTCCTAACTTTTATAATAATCTTTTGTAATCTTCCATTAATTGAAGAATTCCTCCTTTGTCTTTTAAGTCCTTTGTCTTTCATATGTTTTGTCTTATCAACTCAAATATTATTCCCAACAAGGACACTTCATCAAGAGTTATTTAAATCGCTCCCATGATTGAAAAAAGGTTTCATCAGGTTCTTGCTGAAAGTTGTTGATTTCCTCCATTTTCTTTGCAGTTCGAGCAGGTGGGCAGTATTTATTCAAAAACTTAGTTTTAAGATCTTCCCAAGTTTTAATCGAACCAGTTGGTTCATTTCTTAGCCAACGAATTGCGGCTCCGGTTAAGGATATAGGGAAGACTCGGAGCATTAATTGATCTTGAGTAATGTTAGGAACATGGAATAAGTCAACAATTTCAAGAACTTTCTCAATGTGTTCGTTCGCATCTTTATGATTTGAACCGTTGAATGTGTTCTCTCGAAGCTCCTTAAGAAATTAGCCTTTTAGTTCAAAGTGAACTTTTAGTCTCACTTTTAGCCGAGCAACCCTAATCAATAGTCCCTCAGTCTTTGCTCATATATTGTTGCCATAGTTTCGCCATTTGTTTCCGCAACTTCTTCCTTCTGAATAGTCTCCTTGGTAAGAAAATAGATTCAAACCAAGCGATCTCAATCGTCAAGACTAGGCTTGAAGTGCTTCCTTGATGATTGAAATTCTGGTTCAGGTTCTTCGTAAGGTGTGAATAGTTCGCTTATAGAACTCCTTGTCATGCACTACCTGAAACAAGGGATAAACAATCAGTAAGATAGGCTCTTAAGAAAAACATAAAAAAATTAGCACGAAAATCAAATATGAAAACTTTGATTCTGATTCTGTTTCAGATGATCGATATGCCGTATTCAATTGAAGTGAATACGCCGTATCAATCTTTTGAGTAAATACGTTGTATTGGACAGAAAGTTAAATACGCCGTATTCACTGGTGAAATTGGGGGATACTCACGTATCGTGTTATCGACCAAACAGTGATTAGGAAAAACAATTAAATACCAAAAAAAATAAACACACAATATAACAAAGCAAATTATACAAAATAAACAGTAAATATACACTAATTTAATTTACACTTATCCTAAGGGTTAGATCTAAATGCTAAAAACCAAAATATAAAATAGAAATCAAGATTAATTTTCACTCCCCGGCAGCGGCGCCAAAAACTTAATGTGTTGTTGTGTGGTGTATATTTTTATGATTCAAGTTTTAAATTTTTATTTTGCTGACTAGGAAACCAAAACAACACTTTATCCAGCAGTGTACTCCGGTCGATTTAGATCGTGGAATTTCAGGGTGTCGAAACACTTGAATGCAAGTAAATGCTTTTAATTTATTAATACTTTTGGTTTACTACTAATCTAAGTTAATTCAACGAAGTCAAACCTATGTTAATCCTATGTTAGTTATAATCCTAATTCTAACAGGTTAAAAGGGGGGGTTTTTTAGTCTGAGAGACTGACACAGGTTTGGTGGTGACTACAATCAATTCAAGACACTTTAACCCATGCAAGCAAATTAACAGAAGATAAAAGAGTGGTCAAGCCTTTATAAAGAAAACTAATATTGAGGCCATCATTATATCCGATTAGAAGTATGGTTTTGTTTATTCATTGTAAATGATTTACTTATCTTGAGTGGTATAATCATTCTAGACTTAGGTGGTGAATTCTTCCTAAACCTAGACACATTAATTATGTCATAATTAAAGCATTCGCATAAAGCATCCTTATTTGCTGATTATAATCTATCTTAGGGATTAAAGCAATGGTGATCTTGTTAAACCCTAGCTCATAGAGACTTTACCCACTTACTGCTTAACGGCGATTCATACACTAGTAGTCCACTAACCCAATCTTTACCAATTAATTAGAACGTACTCGTTGATCCTAAGGGTCACCTATCGGTCCAATTAAGCTCATAATCTAAAGGCAAAGATAGGTTGTTAATCGTAATCCTATTGGTCTAGATGTATTAATCATTATATGGGGAGCTATCCCAACATCTAGATTACTTGGTCTGTATCACTAGATCTAATTAAATGATAGTTCGCATATTAAAGCACATAAACAAGTATAAACTGATAAACATAAACAAACATACAATGATAAATCAAGTAATTGAGATATAAACAAAACTAAACATTCAAATCTTCATAATAATGGCTAATACCCGAAGGTATTAGCCTTCAAACATCATAATTAATACAAGAGTAATGGCTTAGCCAAGGTAAACTAACCGAGTTAACGAATGATACCAAAAACTGAACGATTACAAAAGTATAAGAAATTACACATTGTCTCCTATGGATTGGAATGCGTTGCAAGACCTCTTTTGCTCTTTTTCTCCTCTGAAAATCAACTTTTTTGGTTTAGGTATCAAGAATATGATTTAGCACACTTAAAACTCGTTTTTGAGTTTTCTATTTATAGGGTCTGGAGTCGGTTTGATATGGCGTATCCAATGTCTTGGATACGGCGTATTGGGGGTTTCTTAGAGTAGGGACGATGTTTGATATCTTCTAGAATATTCACATACTATATCTCCAATTTGGCGTATTGGTCTTCTCTAGATACGGCGTATTGATCATGTTTCCTTCGTGGTCTTTAGTGAGTGTAGGCACAGGTACACCGTATCTTCCTTGATGGATACGGTGTATTGGTTGTCAGAACAGTAATCTTTAAAATATCTTTGTTTAAGCTCCAGAATGCGTGCCTTTTAGTCAAGTTTCACCAAGTACTCCATAATTACTACAATTCTCAAATACAAACGATTAAGTAAGAGTTCTTTGCAATAATCATATAAAATAGGTTAATTACATAGGATAAATGATGCTATAAAATAGACGTTATTTGATATCATCATAGAGGTTTCAATGCAATAAAGCATATAACACAGACATGCCGAAACATGATCACGATGACCTCCTAGACAGAATACGTTTTCACGTATGATCTCGACCCAAGAACTCATATGATGTTGAATTTCATGATTTAAAATTTCGTTGTCATCAACATTAATGGTTTTCTTGTTACAAACTCGAGTTACAAGACCTTGTTAAGGAGTTTGAATGAGGGTTTTAACGACACTTGGGTAAGGAGGAGTGGTTTGATAACGACCTTTCGTGGGACTGCTAATTTCCAAGTAGTCAAGAGACCACCTGTCAGAGTATGAGTAGTGACCTTTAGAAGGAATCCCTAAAATATTACCGAACTCTTCGAGTGTGAAGGAAAAAGTTTTATTTTGAATGACAAAATTAACAACGAATTGACCCTCAGAGTTATAGATAAACTCAAGTTGACTATAAAACTCAAGAACAAAACAGGGAACAATTTTCTCATTTATATTCAAAAGACAGTCGAACCCAATAGACTCAAACTTCACATTGATGTAGTTCATATTTTTAAAGTTTTAACTTACAACCTGGCCCTCATGAAAGTATCATTTTAAGCAGTTTAAGTGTGTTTTGAAGTGGTTGATCAAATTCATTTGATATGATTGGAATGTAGTTACATTGTTTAGGTGATCAATTCCGTGAATACGAAGGAATTGTTTACCTAAAAATAAGAGTAATTCCATGTTTTATTAATATGAAATTATAATGTTAACAAGAACTCGTGTCTAGTGTGTGCCTATATGTAACAAATGTGGAGTTGCGGCTAACTCAACTCCGAACTCCGCAAAATAATAACAGAGATTAACCCAAACCCATATTTTAATTTTTTGCTCATCCCTAAACATGTCAAAAAATACATATGAATTATGTATCTCGAATTTTGTTCATGAGATCATTATGCATGTATGAAAAAACGTTTTTAGGATGTTTTAACAATGCATAAAAGCATTTTTATGGTGTTCCTAACATAAGTGATTTTGAAATAAAATTGGGTTTTGTGAGAAAACAATTTTTGACAAACACACTTTAATTATGAAAATCCTATGTCTACGGAAAGCATATTAGTTATACATTGTGTTATTGTAGTCCTAATTGTACACAAACACAAGAAAAATGAAAATCCCCAATTTTGAATTTTTGTTCAACATGAACCCTAGACACAAATTAGAAAGAAAATAGATGAAACGACTTACAATTGATGATTTTTATGGTGTTAGGAGTGATTATTAGTGTTGATTTGATCTTCAATTAGTGTTTTAGTGGTTGATTTTAAGGTTTGGTGGTTTTTGGTTCGTGGTTCGTCAATGGCTAGAGAGGGGGTGTTTGTTTTTGTAATTTACAAAAATGAGGGTGACAGACTTTTGGTCTCGTATGGTGGCGGTCCCATATCGATGTGGGGGCCGCCTGATTTAATCAGGGAGCCGCCATAGATATGGGGGCTGCCTTAGCAGAGGGTTTTTGACTCGATTTTAACTAAAACTATTACAGAATGGATTGACATTTTATTTGCATTCACGAATTAATAAATTTGCTTAAAGTCTTTGACAAGTATTAAGTTGTCATGAAACGGAGTGGAACACAGACTAGAATGCTGACAGAAATACTAGAGATACTATTATGGAATGTGATTCCATCATTCCTTAAACCAAGACTGATAGTTAATACATTTTACGTTTAGAGGTTAGTGAGAATAGTCGCATATATTGTCGACGGACGACACTTTTTCGATAAAGATATGTCCTTTCTAGACATTATCACAAAGAAAGTGGTGACGTATTTCGATGTGTTTTTAGTTCGATGAGAGTGTGCACCCAAGTTTTGATCAGGTCAATGGAGCCATTAATTATCGCACATGATACTTGGTACTTTCTACCAACTCACACTCTTCATCTTTCATGAGTTTAGTATCTGAAGACATGGGGGTTTTCATTGGTTTAGAATCTTCTAAGCCAAATTTCTTAAGCATTTCTTTAATATATTTTGATTGATTAAAGAAGATACCGTCTTTGCTATTTGTTTTATTGTAATCCAAGGAAGAAGGCTTAACGTTCACTCACATGCCATCCCGAACTCAGTCTCATGCATGATTTTGGCAAATTCATTACAGAGGTCTTGACAGTCAAACCAAATTTTAATTCATCGAGATATATTTGAACAATGATGAGATTTGAACTTTTTCTTCTTAAGAAAAAGAGTGTTATCCCCATTCCCATTGTGTTATTCATGTTAATAAGAAAAGCATTAATCTATCATACCAAGCTTTGTGTGCTTGTTTAAGACTCATATAAAGCTTTCTTTAGTTTATAAATATGATCCGGTTTCTCAAAGTCAATAAATCCTAGAGGTTGTGCCACGTATACCTCCTCATTGATAAAGCCGTTCCGGAATGAACTTTTTAAATCCATTTGGAATAGCTTAAAACCTAAAGCACAAGCATAAGCTAATAGTATTCAAATAGACTGCAAGTCGATCAACAATGGGGCATAAGTATTCATAATCGATGCCCGCCTTGTTGATGTAGCCTTGGCAACTACCTAGCTTATTTTGGGAAAACAACAACCGTTCTCGTCTACTTATTGTTTTAAACAACCAATTAGTTCCAATAATTGTGTCAATTTCTTAGGTTGATCTGTACTACATCTCCCAAACATGTTTCAATGACTTGATTTAATTTTTCTTGCAATAAAATTATCCAACTTTTATCTGTTAAGGGCTTCATTCACATTCATAGGTTTTTATAGTTGATATAAAACATAAATAAGATACTTTGGTTTTGGTCTTGTGACCTAAGAGTTCCTTGTTAAGGTTTCCTATGCATTTTCTAATGGGAATGGTTCCTGAATTCCTTAATTTGAATCTTTCAATCAATTTCTAAAAGTTTCATCCTCAATGTCCATTCTCATGTTTCTTTAGTAACCTTAATTCCTTCTACTTCATCTAAGTCATCATCAACCAAGGGTGATGTCTTAGAGGGTGGAGGAGTTTCAACGAATGTCACGTTGAGTAATTCTTCAATTTTCATGGTGTGTTTATTAAGGATGATGTAAGCTTTGCTATTTTGAGAGTAACATAAAAAGACACCTTCTATGACTTTAGGTCAGAACTTAGTAAGTGTAGTCTTTGGTGTTGAGGATGAAAGCCACTATCTGCCAAACATAATAAAGTAATCAATAGTAGGTTCCCTACCTCTCAAGAGTTCATAAGGTGTTTTACCTAAGATGGCTAATTAGGATTCGGTTGAGGATATATGTTGAAGTATCTACGGCGTTACGCCATAACTTTTTTGGCAACGATTGTTCATTCAACATGGTTCTACTCATTTCTATGGTTGTCCACTTTTCCTTTTCTACACCCATTTGATTTGTGGAGTGCGTGAGCTAGAAGTATGTGGAAATACCATTGGCATTACAAACACTCTCCAATTGCACTTCATTATCAAATTCTCTACCGTGGTCCGTCTTAATTGACACTATTAAACATCCTAATTGATTTTGTATTTTCCTACTAAAGATTTCAATTGCTCAAAAGCCTCAATTTTATTCTTAAGAAATCTTGTCCAAGTATACCTAGAGTAGTCATCTACTATGACTAAGGTATAGAGGTTTCCTCTGTAACTACCGTAAGCGGAGGATCGACTTAAAAGAGATCCATATGATAGGGAGTTTTCAAAGCATCTAGATCTTGGAGACTATATTCTTAGCTTTGTGACTAGTGTGAGCTTGTTTTCCCATTTTGCAAGCATCACAAAAATATTGATCAAACTTAAGCTTAGTAATTTCGACAAATTCCATAGATGCTAACGATTGAATCAATAACACATATTAGCGTGAACTAAGTTCTCTATGCACAATGTGGAATTTTCATCAATCGTTGCAAGATAAATTTTATCTTTTGGCTTATTTCCTAATTTCATCACGTATAAGCCTTTTTTCCTAATACCTCTACCTATAACCTTACCCGTCCCTTAGTGAGTCACTAACAGTTCAGAAAAAAGTTACTCTACACTTATTATCACATATTTGTCCTACACTTAGCAAGTCAAATCTTAAGTTATCTACATGTTCTACATTATCTATTTTGAGAGAGTCTTTCGAAATCGTACCTTTGCCAATGATGTTATCGCGAAGATTACTACAAAATTGATATACCTTTATTTGGTATCCCTGTAGGGTTGAGAAAAAGCTATTTGTTACCCGTCATGTGTTTAGAGCATTCGATATCCTTTATCCACTCGTCGGGTTCCAAGTCGAATCCAAGGCATATCTATTTATATAAGACAATAACTCAAACATTTGGTCCCTAATATCTCATGGGTCTAAAGTTGTTAGTGCTAAACATCCCTTGCATTTGATACAATTGGTTGGGATGTAGAAATGGAAGACACATTTCCCATGGCATATAACTTTGAGGTTGGAAGTTGTTCCAAGTTACGGGAAAACCATAAGGTTGGTTTTGTCGACCAAAATTCCGTTTTGGTTGAGGTGTCTTAGAACGAGGATAATGATTATTGACTTTTCTAGGTGGTGGAGTTTTTGTCCTATAATTTGGTTTATAAAATCCAACTATGGGTTTTAACGTTGGTTTATAAAATTGTTTCACCTCATTATCACTAGCAACATGAATTTTAACATTGTTTACCATTATGTGTTTTGGTCTAGGACCCAAAATGAATTTTTGAAAAGAAATGGATTTTTCAAAATCTAGTGAATAGACAGGCAGCCCTTTGATTGCTTTGGGGGCTGTCTGGACTTTATGGGGGCCGCCTAAAATATTTAGGACCCGCCACTAGAGCTGTTTCTTTATAGATTTCACAAATTTTATATCATTAGACTTACTAGTTGAATGCTCTCACATGAGTTTGGAACCCTAAACCTAATCATCACCGAGGGTTTTTTGATCGCTTAACATTTCATTAAGCAATGGCGTGCTCTTTTCAAACGTAGTTAGTTAAGGAAGCTTCTTATTGAGGTTTCATTTATCAATTTTAAGTGATTGACAAATTGTACATTCGAGATCAACTCCCTTGTTTTTCTCTAATGTAGATAATTTTAATTTTAGTTTACTAAGTTCATTTTCTAAACTATTTCTAGTAACTTTTAGTTGTTTATTCTTATTGATTATTTTTAAACTCATCTTGCAAAGTTTATCATATTCATTATCTAAAGTAAAATTGTCAGTTGATGAATTTTCATCACTAAAGTAAGAGGAATCAGAACATACCTCATTTGAATGCTGAGCTACAAGACATGTCCTCATCTTTTTGAGCCATCTCATCATCGCGTCCTTTGCCGCTATCAACATTCAACAACCTCCTACGAATGCTCTCGGTTTCTATCTTTTGGTGGTTTAGACATTCTCCAAATAAGATGATTTGGATCACACGCATGAGTTTAATGGTAGTTGTGTGGGGGTAGGAAGAGTCGTCATCTCGGCTTCTTTGGAAGGTCTTTTTGTCATTCTGTGGTTGTCTTACGAATTTACCTCTTCTCTTGAAGAACTTCTTGAAGTCTCTAACCACCATGGCGTATTCTTTGTCTTTACTTCCAGAAGTCAAACACTCCTCATCACTATTTCTTTCTTAGCCTTTAAGCAAGAGATTTTCTTTCTCTCCCTTAGCTTATAACTAATTTTGAAAATCTTTCTTGAGGATAGATCTCGTGAAACTTTGAGTTCCCAGATGACTTTCATCAATGTGACAGTGAAATGTAAAGTCTTTCGTCTCTTCAATCGTCGTGACCTTTTCTCTAAATTTGGGATGTAAGCCTAAGAAACTTTCTAACATAATTCTTGCTAGAATAACCTTCAACAAGATTTTTTAGACTAGTAATAATAGTATTAAACCAAGCAAAAGCACTATCTATAGATTCGTCTTCAAAAATGACGAATTGTTCATATTGTTATACCAATAGGTCAATCTTGTTATCTTTCACTTGGCTATTACCTTGATGGGTGATTAACAAAATTTTCCAAATTTCTTTTTCCGTATTACACATGAAAATTCTTTCATATTCTTTTCTTGTAAATAACCATTTTGGCTTCGTTATTTTTCACAAGCCTCTTTTTAAGATAATCACTTTGTTTTTCAAACAGGGAACATACCTCATCTAATTTGGTTTCCGGATTTTGTTCAATAGGTTTGAAATCACCGTTAGTAATAACATGCCAAAGATCAAGATCTTTTAATTTAACATATGTTTCGAATCTATTTTTCCAATAAATAAAACTATCACTTTCAAAGAGTGGTGGTTTTTGCATGAATTGCCCTTCAAGATATTTGTCAGAATCCATAGATTGATCCAAGCTTTAAAATATAGTATATTTTAAAAATCTTGAGTGACCTTGGCTTCTGATACCAATTGTGGAAACTAGAAAGGGGTTGAATAGTTTACAGGTTAATTACCGTTTTAAATTTTTATTTCTAAAATTGTTAGATTCGAGCATATGTTCAACCAATCAACAATATGAACCAATCACAATAACTATCTAATTGTAATATCTACACAAGCAATATAAAGAGATAAAGGAAAGAATGATCAAACCAAGACACCAAGATTTATAGTGGTTCGGCTACGAAGCTTTTTTCGCCCTACTCTACTCCCAACGTATCCGACTCGAGATTTCACTATGTCAACAAGCCCTCTTCAGGCGGAGAAAACCGTTTACACGTCGCTTACGTTATTTTTCGACACTAAGCTAAATGTCGAGTCCTAATCTTAGCTAGAACCAATCTACCACTTACATAAGTACTACCCAATCACAAGATCTACACTATCGGATTTACACATAATCCGATTTACACAATCACACAAGATAATCAAAATACAGTTTTGAATCTTAGAAGAAGATAGGAGAAATCATTAATCTATTACACACTTTCTTGTTGAATACGAGTGTTCTTCTCTTGCACTTGATAAAAAAGAAGAGATAGAAGATAAGATTTGATCACTTGAAACAAGATTAAACTATGTTAGTGATCAAGATATTTAGTGAGAGAAAGAAGGTTTATAGAGAGAAAGAAGACTAAAAAAATCGTGCAAAGAGGTCTGTTTTTCTGCTGAGAATAGTGCAGTATTTATAGCCCCGGAATCCCACGTCAGCTGGTGGCGCCCAGTGTGTCCCAGATATATCTGGAGGCCACTATTAAGTCAAAATAGTTATCCATGGTGAGTTATATTCGGTTTTATGGGGGGGGGGGGGGGAATTTGAACATTATTTTTATTTAACAAAACTATTTTGTATAATTATGTAAAAAATAGTTTTGTAGAAATGTGATGGATTAAGAAGAAAAATTATTTTCTTGATCACTAATTAAGTTTAATAATTTGTTTATCCATACCTTAAGTGATTTATGTCAAAATGGAAGTTTACGATTAATAACATGTAAACGTTTATTTTTATCGTGAATATTTTTACATTTTGTCATCTTCAAAACATAGAGGAGTCAAAAAATATAAATAAAATTTTTATGCATTATTTGTATTAACAAAAGTCAAAAATGGAAAAGTTGAATGGTGAGAACGTGTCGTTGAATATTCATGTCAAATCTTTAGTTGAAGAAAGAGAAAAAATAAAACTTGAATATCAAAAGCTTTTTAACTTAATCAAAACGACACTGGTTCAACATCAACAGGAAGTTAATGAGTTAATTGAAAATGTCAATCAAAAGACATATGCTTATGGTGATGTGCGTACTAAGAATCAAGATCTTTTGATGACAATTTCTAAACTCAAAGATATGCTTAAAACTACTAAAAAGGAGAAGAATGTGAATACTAAGTTTGACAAATCTACGACCTTAGGGAAACTACTCTGTGTTACACCGTTAAATAAGAACAAAGATTTAAAGGCTAAGATGGTTTCCAAGGTTGAGGTCAAAACGGATAAGTCAAAATCAGTCACCTCATGTTCTACACCTAAAAATGAGCAAGGTCAGAAAAAGAATGTGAATGTAATCGCACGAGGCATGTATAGAGTCATAAAAACAGAAACATAAATGCTAGTTACTAAATCTAAAATGTTTTCTCGTAATTCCACAAGAGTAGCGAGTTCTAGTAGTGTTAGAAGACTAGAGTCTAAGGTCAATAATTTTAAGAAAAGAGTCTTGGTGCATACTAAGTCTAATAGCACTTCTAAGGATGTCAAGAAATCTCATAGTAGTGTTATTTTAGTTTCTAATAAGCGTGATATATTGAATTCGAATGTTTTTGAATCAAACGCAAATGTATTAAAAGCGAAAACTATAAACGCTGTGCATGATGGTTTAAATCTTGTATGTGTTTCATGTGGCAAGGATATTTTTATGATTTATCATGATAAATGTGTTGCTCGTTATGATTTGTTTTTGTAAATTCTAGGGTGAAAAGAGCCTTGTTTACTTCCCATATAGCCGCGAAATCTAGTAAATTAGGAGCTACTACTGTAGTTGTGAAATCTAGGTTTAGTGTTGCTCCCCCCTAAAAGAAAAAAATAAGTCACTAACTCCAGAATCTTGACAAAGTAGGACACTTAGTACTTACATGAAAACAAATAATTTAAACGAGTTAAGAAGTGGAAAAAATAGTTATGAACATAAACCCAAGTTTCAATAACTGTCACCCTAAGAGTTCAATTGCACAAACAACATCAAGTGTTACTAAGAGTGGTACTGGTCCTAGAACTCACTCTAGAACACTGGTTACCAAACAACAATAGGTATCCAAAATGTCCACTCTTCCATCTGGTTTTTCTTCATGTGGTGCAAGTGACTCAGATAGTCCTTTAGATTGTTGATAGTGAGTGTTTAAAGCACATGACTAGAAATTTTAAATGCTAAGAAATTTCCTTCTGAGATATACATGGCAACAGTCCTGCTTTGGTAATTGATCACTTCGCAACAATACACTGGATAAGGAGAATTATGTTCAAGGAAATCTCTGATATGTCACGTATACCTATTTGATTCCAGGACACAATCTTCTCCGTTGGACAATTTTGTGATGGAGATCTTAAAGTAGCCTTTCGTTCTAACACTTGCTATGTTGGAATTTGGAGGGTGAAGATCTACTTACTGGTTCTCATAATTTCAATCTCTACACCATCTCTATTTCTGAAATGGAGGCTTCATCTCTAGTTTGCTTAATGTCCAAAGCCACATCAACAAAATCATGGTTATGGCACCGTCAACTTTCTCATTTGAGTTTCGGTACCATTAATCATCTCACTAAACAAGAACAAGTTGACGGGCTTTTGATGGCGGTTATCGTAGAACTAATACACGAAGTTTTACAACCTCACTACAGAGCACCTAATCGTCGTAAGTATTAGTATAATACGGCAAGACTTAGGGGTTGTTTATCGTTCACATCGATGGAATAGGTTGTGAAGGCTTGATCACGGTCTAACAGAATTCTAAGGGTTGAGAGAAGATTATTTTTGTATTTTTTATGTTTTATGGAAAGCAAGTAAATCATATAATTGAGAGGTTTGGTTTTAGCTATTTAAACTAAATTGATAATATAAAAAAATGGTGATAACAATAAGATAAAAGACTGTGCTTATTTAATCATGTATTACTCCCTAGATTGCTTCTCCTAGTGTTGTTGGTTTGCCACACTTGTGATGATCTATGTGACTATTTCCTAAGTCATGAACGAATTGCACGAACCTGTCATCTATTTAATATTCCGTTAGAGCAACGCACCTGTAAGGTAGTATGAAGACTATTACAAGGCCCCTAAAGTATATTTAATGCATAGAAATATAATAGAGTGGTATTAACCATATAATGGGGAAAGGTAGTATGAAGACTGTTTACGCAACGATGTATCCTTTCTACACAATTATGTTTTCCTAAACATATCAACAGCGATACAGACAAAATCTGGTTTTCTAAGACCTAACATGCACATCCATTACAAGAAGCAACACCACTAAGTTCTACATTCTAGGTTTGATACAATCATAAATAAACACAATAGGAGGCTTAGCCAAGCATGTTATAGATAAAGCAAGAACAAATAAGAAATCACAAAAAAACACAAGACATATTGAATGATTAAATAAGGGTTAATTGCTTAAAAATGTAGTATACTTGCCACTTTTTGTCATTGTATGTAGACAACTATTTTTTTTCCATTGTGTCGCTCAACTTTTAAATTCGTGCTATTGTGTGTATTCTGCGACTATTTCTGCATGTAAAATGACCATTTTACCCTTCAAAATTTGAAAAGATTGAGGGTAAAATTGTTACCAAAACTCACAAAGCAAGAATTTAAAAGTTGACCGACACAATGAAAAAAATAGTTGTCTACATACAATGACAAAAAGTGGCAAAAGTTTTTATATACTACATTTTTAAGCAATTAACCCTTATTTAATCATTCAATATGTCTTGTTGTGTGATTCTTATTTGTTCTTGCTTTATCTATAACATGCTTGGCTAAGCCTCCTATTGTGTTTATTTATGATTGTATCAAACCTAGAATGTAGAACTTAGTGGTGTTGCTTCTTGTAATGGATGTGCATGTTAGGTCTTAGAAAACCAGATTTTGTCTGTATCGCTGTTGATATGTCTAGGAAAACATAATTGTGTAGAAAGGATACCATCGGGTAACAGTCTTCATACTACCTTTCCCCCTAATATGGTTAATCCACTCTTATTATATTTCTCATGCATTAAATATACTCTTAGGGGCCTTGTAATAGTCTTCATACTACCTTACAGGTGCGTTGCTCTAACGGAATATTAAATAGATGACAGGTTCGTGCAATTCGTTCATGACTTAGGAAATAGTCACATAGATCATCACAAGTGTGGCAAACCAACAACACTAGGAGAAGCAATCTAGGGAGTAATACATGATTAAATAAGCACAGTCTTTTATCTTATTGTTATCACCATTTTTTTTTTTTTTTTTTTTTTTTTTTTTTTTTTTTTAATTTAGATTGTCATTTAGTTTAAATAGCTAAAACCAAACCTCTCAAACATATGATTTACTTGCTTTCCATAAAACATAAAAATACAAAAATAATCTTCTCTCAACCCTTAGAATTCTGTTAGACCGTGATCAAGCCTTCCCAACCTATTCCTCGAGTGAACGATAACAACCCCCCGAGTCTTGCCTATACTACTACTACAACGATTAGGTGCTCTGCCTAGGGAGTTGTAAAACTTCGTGTAAAAGTCCTACGATAACCGCACATCAAAGCCCGTCAACTAGATCTTGTTTAGTGAGATGATTAATGGTACCGAAACTCAAATGAGAAAGTTGACGGTGCCATAACCATTATATTAGATTGATGTTTCTTTGACATTAACAAACTAAGATAAGCTCCATTTCAGAAATAGAGATCGTGTAGAGATTGAAATTATGAGAACCAGTAAGTAGATCTTCACCCTCCAAATTCCAAACATAGCAAGTGTTAGAACCAAAGGCTACTTTAAGATCTCCATCACAAAATTGTCCAACCGGGAAAAGATTGTGTCCTAGGCCCTCAACATAGTATACGTGACATATCATGAGATTTCCTTGAACGATAATCTCCATATCCAGTGATTGTTGCGAAGTGATCATTTCCAAAGCAGACTGTGCCCATGAATATCTCAAGGAAATTTCTTAGCAATTTAAAATTTCTAGTCATGTGCTTTAAACACTCACTATCAACAATCTAAAGGACTATCTGAGTCACTTGCACCACATGATAAAAACCAGATGGAAGAGTGGACAATTGGATACCTATTGTTGTTTGGTAACCAGTGTTCTAGAGTGAGTTCTAGGACCAGTACCACTCTTAGTAACACTTGATGTTGTTTGTGCAATTGAACTCTTAGGTGACCAGTTGAAACTTGGTTGATGTTCAACCTATTTTTTCCACTTCTTACTCGTTTTAATTTTTGTTTTCATGTAAGTACTAAGTGTCCTACTTTGACAAGATTCTAGAGTTAGTGACTTATTTTTTTCTTTTAGGGGGGGACAACACAAACTAGATTTCACAACTACAGTAGTAGCTCCTAATTTACTAGATTTCGCGGCTATATGGGAAGTAAACAAGGCTCTTTTCACCCTAGAATTCACAAAAAAATCATAACGAGCAATACATTTATCATGAGAGATCATAAAAATATCCTTGCCACATGAAACACATACAAGATTTAAACCATCATGCACAGCGTTTATAGTTTTCGTTTTTAATACATTTGCGTTTGATTCAAAAACATTCGAATTCAATATATCACGCTTATTAGAAACTAAAATAACACTACTATGAGATTTCTTGACATCCTTAGAAGTGCTATTAGACTTAGTATGCACCAAGACTCTTTTCTTAAAATTATTGACCTTAGACTCTAGTCTTCTAACACTACTAGAACTCGCTACTCTTGTAGAATTACGAGAAAACATTTTAGATTTAGTAACTAGCATTTATGTTTCTGTTTTTATGACTCTATACATGCCTCGTGCGATTACATTCACATTCTTTTTCTGACCTTGCTCATTTTTAGGTGTAGAACATGAGGTGACTGATTTTGACTTATCCGTTTTAACCTCAACCTTGGAAACCATCTTAGCCTTTAAATCTTTGTTCTTATTTAACGGTGTAACACAGAGTAGTTTCCCTAAGGTCATAGATTTGTCAAACTTAGTATTCACATTCTTCTCCTTTTTAGTAGTTTTAAGCATATCTTTGAGTTTAGAAATTGTCATCAAAAGATCTTGATTCTTAGTACGCACATCACCATAAGCATATGTCTTTTAATTGACATTTTCAATTAACTCATTAACTTCCTGTTGATGTTGAACCAGTGTCGTTTTGATTAAGTTAAAAAGCTTTTGATATTCAAGTTTTATTTTTTCTCTTTCTTCAACTAAAGATTTGACATGAATATTCAACGACACGTTCTCACCATTCAACTTTTCCATTTTTGACTTTTGTTAATACAAATAATGCATAAAAATTTTATTTATATTTTTTGACTCCTCTATGTTTTGAAGATGACAAAATGTAAAAATATTCACGATAAAAATAAACGTTTACATGTTATTAATCGTAAACTTCCATTTTGACATAAATCACTTAAGGTATGGATAAACAAATCATTAAACTTAATTAGTGATCAAGAAAATAATTTTTCTTCTTAATCCATCACATTTCTACAAAACTATATTTTTACATAATTACACAAAATAGTTTTGTTAAATAAAAATAATGTTCAAATTCCCCCCCCCCCTAAACCGAATATAACTCACCATGATAAACTATTTTGACATAAAAGTGGCCCCCAGATATATCTGGGACCGCCGGGACCGCCACCAGCTGACCGTTGGGGATTCCTGGCTATAAATACTGCACTATTCTCAGCAGAAAAACAGACCTCTTTGCACGATTTTTTTAGTCTTCTTTCTCTCTCTAAACCTTCTTTCTCTCACTAATATCTTGATCACTACTTATTTACATCTTTGTTTCAAGTGATCAAATCTTATCTTCTATCTCTTCCTTCTTTTATCAAGTGCAAGAGAAGAACACTCGTATTCACCAAGAAACGAAGTGTAATAGATTAATGATTTCTCCTATCTTCTTCTAAGATTCAAAACTGTATTTTGATTATCTTGTGTGATTGTGTAAATCGGATAGTGTATAAATCCGATAGTGTAGATCTTGTGACTGGTAGTACTTTATGTAAGTGGTAGATGTGATTCAGCTAAGATTAGGAAACGACATTTTGCGTAGTGTCGAAAATAACGTAAGCGAACGTGAAAACGGTTTTCCTCCGCCTGAAGAGTGTCTTGTTGACATAGTGAATCTCGAGTCGGAATACGTTGGGTAAGTAGGCGAAAAAGCTTCGTAGCCGAACCACTATAAATCTTGGTGTCTTGGTTTGATCATTCTTTCCTTTATCTCTTTATATTGCTTGTGTAGATATTACAATTAGATAGTTATTGTGATTGGTTCATATTGTTGATTGGTTGAACATATGCTCGAATCTAACAATTTTAGAAATAAAAATTTAAAACGGTAATTAACCTGTAAACTATTCAACCCCCCATTTCTAGTTTCCACAATTGGTATCAGAAGCCAAGGTCACTCAAGATTTTTAAAATATACTATATTTTAAAGCTTGGATCAATCTATGGATTCTGACAAATATCTAGAAGGGCAATTCATGCAAAAACCACCACTCTTTGAAAGTGATAGTTTTATTTAATTAGGAAAAAAATCGATTCGAAACCATATGTTAAATTAAAAGATCTTGATCTTTGGCATGTTATTACTAACGGTGATTTCAAACCTATTGAACAAAATCCGGAAACCAAATTAGATGAGGTTGTCCCTTTTGAAAAACAAAGTGATTATCTTAAAAATAGGCTTGTGAAAAATAACGAAGCCAAAATGGTTATTTACAAGAAAAGAATATGAAAGAATTTTCATGTGTAATACGGAAAAAGAAATTTGGAAAATTTTGTTAATCACCCATCAAGGTAATAGCCAAGTGAAAGATAACAAGATTGACCTATTGGTATAACAATATGAACAATTCGTCATTTTTGAAGACGAATCTATAGATAGTGCTTTTGCTTGGTTTAATACTATTATTACTAGTCTAAAAAATCTTGTTGAAGGTTATTCTAGCAAGAATTATGTTAGAAAGTTTCTTAGGGCTCTACATCCCAAATTTAGAGCAAAGGTCACGACGATTGAAGAGTCGAAAGACTTAACATCACTGTCACTTGATGAAGTCATCGGGAACCTCAAAGTTCACGAAAAAAAAAAAAGACTTATCATCAGAAGATTTCAAAATAGTTAAAGCTAAGGGAGAAAGAAAATCTCTTGCTTTAAAGGCTAAGAAAAAATCTAGTGATGAGGAGTGTTTGACTTCTGGAAGTAAAGACAAAGAATACGCCATGGTGGTTAGAGACTTCAAGAAGTTCTTCAAGAGAAGAGGTAAATTCGTAAGACAACCACGGAATGACAAAAAGACCTTCCAAAGAAGCCGAGATGACAAGAACGGCAAAAGTGATAGAAAATGTTTTAGATGCGGTGATCCAAATCATCTTATTGGAGAATGTCTAAAACCACCAAAAGATAAGAACCGAAGAGCATTCGTAGGAGGTTGTTGGAGTGATAGCGGCAAAGAAGATGATGAGATGGCTAAAGATGAGACATGTCTTGTAGCTCAAGCATCAAATGAGGTATGTTCTGATTCCTCTTACTTTAGTGATGAAAATTCATCAACTGACAATTTTACTTTAGATAATGAATATGATAAACTTTGCAAGATGAGTTTAAAAATAATCAATAAGAATAAACAACTAAAAGTTACTAGAAATAGTTTAGAAAATGAACTTAGTAAACTAAAATTAAAATTATCTACATTAGAGAAAAACAAGGGAGTTGATCTCGAATGTACAATTTGTCAATCACTTAAAATTGATAATGAAAAACTCAAAAAAGAAGCTCTTAAACTAACTAAGTTTGAAAAGAGCACGCATTGCTTAAATGAAATGTTAAGCGATCAAAACCCTCCGGTGATGAATTAGGTTTAGGGTTCAACTCATGTGAAGCATCAACTAGTAAGTCTAATGAAATAAAATTTGTGAAATCTCATAAAGAAACATCCTCTGGTGGCGGTCCCCTAAATATTTTAGGCGGCCCCCATAAAGTCCAGACAGCCCCCAAAGCAATCAAAGGGCTGCCTGTCTATTCACTAGATTTTGAAAAATCCATTTCTTTTCAAAAATTCATTTTGGGTCCTAGACCAAAACACATAATGGTAAACAATGTTAAAATTCATGTTGCTAGTGATAATGAGGTGAAACAATTTTATAAACCAACGTTAAAACCCATAGTTGGATTTTATAAACCAAATTATAGGACAAAAACTCCACCACCTAGAAAAGTCAATAATCATTATCCTCGTTCTAAGACACCTCAACCAAAACGGAATTTTGGTCGACAAAACCAACCTTATGGTTTTCCCGTAACTTGGAACAACTTCCAACCTCAAAGTTATATGCCATGGGAAATGTGTCTTCCATTTCTACATCCCAACCAATTGTATCAAATGCAAGGGATGTTTGGGGAGATCAAGAAGGTAAATGAAAAAGTTTATGTTGCTCAAGTTGGATGTGAACAATGTAAAGGACCCCACTACACTAAAGATTTCACACTCAAAGAAGAAGGGAAAACCCTTGAAGAAGCTTACTACACGCAATTTGGTACACCTTTTCAAGGAGGAGGGTATAGAGCAGCAGCTCCAGGATTCTACCAAAGGAATAATGCAAATCCTTCATTTCAAGAATGAAGACAATCTATGGAAGAAACCATGAGCAAATTTAAGGGGGAATCAGCAAAAAGGCATGAAGAAAACTCCAAGTTAATTAAAGAAATCCAAACTTCAACGGATGCTGCCATTCGAAACCAGGGAGCATCAATTAAAACTTTGGAGATTCAAATCGGGCAAAAAAGCAAAGTGCTACAAGAAAGAGGATTTGGGAGCCTACCAAGCTCTACTGAACCAAACCCGAGAGACCATGTCAAGTCGATCTCGACTACTGTTAAAGCTGATACTTACTCGATCCGCCGTATGGGACCTTCCCAATACGCCGTATCCACCCCATAGAACAGAACACTATTGTACGAGCAAAAACAAATGACAATTCCTTTTTGAAGTCATTTGAAAGATTATTACTGTGAATAAGAGAAGGGGAACTATGGACCATAATTATTAGAAGCTTATGGAGCTTCATATATCAATAAAACCATACCCTATTAATAATGTTTTCATTGATAATGCCCTTCCTGAGCTAGGAGCTAGCATTAGTGTTATGCCTATCTTGACATACCTTAACTTAGGATTAGGCGAATTAGTTCACACTAAGTTGACAGTGGAATTAGCAGATAAAACAGTGAAATATCCAAAAGTAATTGCTGAAAACGTACTAGTAGGAATTGGTAAGTTTGTTTTCCTTATTGACTTTATAATCCTATATATGCTCGAGGATATCAAAGTGCCTTTGATCCTTAGAAGATCATTTTTGTCTACCGCCCATGCTAAGATTGATGTTTACTAAAGAAAGATTACCTTAAGGGTAGGGGATAAGAAGATTATTTTTAAAAGTGTTAAACCTTCTAGTTGTTTGATTAAAAAGGTCTATATGCTAAGTTTAGAAGCTAGGCTAATGGGAGAAACTTTGGTGATAAATAGATCATTAGACCTTATGAGTGGAGATTACATAGAATTAAACGATTTAAATGAACCATTAGAGCTTAGGAGAAATCAAGTTAAGGATTTAATGCCCACCGTTGAGGAAGGTGAGGTGATTGATGCACCCATGGATGATTTAGTCGAATCTAGGAATGATGAATTGGATGCTGGAAATTATGATTACCCTAGTGATTGCGACTATGATAAGAAGATCCATATTGACTGTGCCCACAACCTTAAGTTTTTGTGCATGATAGGATTTGAATTTGTACACGTTAACTTCTTTCCAATATTGTATGTCAGTTTGATGCCCAAAAAGTTTTATAACACCATAATGAAAGAAAAGTTGGAGTACAAAGGGAATAACGTTGTAGGAGCCTTAATGAATGTACCTATCTTTGTTGGAACTTTTTCTTTTATAACAGATTTTGCAGTTTTGGAAGATATGGATGCTTATCGTGATGAAGGAATGGGTGATGTTATTGTTGGCGAACCGTTCTTGAGAGAAGTTGGGATTAAAGCAAGACGGTTTGAGGGAACGATTACCCTCTACAATGGTAACGAAAGTGTAACTTACCAAATGGTGTGGTAACATCCAAGGTTTAAAAAGCATACTAATCAACAATGCAACAAGATCCCACCATTACTCAAGGTAAGCGAACAAGATAAGATGAACGAAATCTCGCGCTCTTACCAAAAGCTCAAGAGGTTCTACAAAGGAGTTTTGAATCTAGGACCCAATTTTATCCGAGATCCGTCGATGGAAGAATGGCTCACACGCGGGCACATTAGCATGCATGAGATGGAATGAAGGATGAAGCTGAAGAAAAAGTCTAACTTAAAGACTTCTTTGTAAAGAAAAAATGCTTCCCATGAGACAACCCGAAATGTTATTTAATTTTTAATCGAGTCTATCTTTCCAGACATCAATACGGCGTATCCACTCCATACCACACGGAGTATTGATTGTTTGGACATTATCCGTTTTTACTTTTTATTTACTTTTAAACTGTATTGTCAGTTTTGATAATACGGCGTATTCATGTACATGATATGGCGTATTTGGTAGACTGACGCGTATTAGAAACTTTTACAGGCTTCTATACAGCGTATCTCAGTTTATGGATACGATGTATTAGTCTCCTGTACTGTTTGGTTTGTTTTATTTATTTGTTTTTAGGTACCAAGATAGGAATGCACATTTTTCCTATTATTTTGCACAGGACCTCAGAAAAAAGAAATCGACAAAGTTGGTTGAAGTATCTACAAGTCTGGAAGTGTTGGAGTCTTGAAACCTTAAGACGGCTGTTCAACACACGATCTTGCTCACAAACTCAACATGGAGAAACCACCGAGCAATTATCAGGGGAGTTTCTCATTCTAATTCTTTTTAAATCCCGTTTTTAATTGTTTATTCTATACAACGAGGACGTTGTATAATTCAAGTGGGGGATGGGAATTAGAATTTTTACTTGTCCTAATTTTTCACACAAAATGCTTAAATTATGCTCAAATTTTAAAAATTTAAATTTTTTCAAGCATGCTTTTGTGAAAATTACCTGATACATAACCACACACAACAACCCTTATTAGATATTATGAGAATTTAACCTTATCCGTTTCCAAATGTTTACCCAAATTCCACAAAATATGAGTGTGTCGGTGATGTAGTAAACTTTAGAACTTGGCCTAGTATATCACTCGAGATCACAGTGATGAGTACTATGGATTTAGATGGAGTAACTTGTTTAAATTGGTAAAATTTTAGGATTGCACCAAAATCGCCTATACATGTTGTTTATTAACTAACTACACTGGTTAGTTAACCCCCGTATAAACCCTTTGTTTACTCTCACTTTAAGAGTAAGATTCCCTTAGAAAAACCTGTAGAGCCAATCCTTTAGGAATTACACCAACTTGTTTATTTCGTTACACCTTTACACCTTAGCCTACCCTGTTAGATTAAGTTTACTTTACAGTTGCTAGTTGCTTTAAGTGTAAAGTTTGTATTTCCTGAGTCTTGTGTCAATTTTCTATCTTCGGTACGGTTGGAAGACATTTGCACATCGCAAATGGGAATGTATAATAGTAGTCAAAGCTCATGTGATTTTACTACCATCACAATTAATGGTGAGTCCGAAGAATGAAGAATTATTGAAGGAATTATCCGGAATTATTATGATCGTGAAGATGGTGAAACTAGACCGAGATTTGAAGTATAGTTTAGAAAAAAAATTGAAAAAATTAGAAAAATTGCAACAAAAAAGAGAGGAATATTTGGAGATAATCGTTCGCAAAGCAAAGATCGAAGGAATTATTTGAAGGATCGATTATTCGTTGATACGCATCAAAAGTCAACGATGTAGAGTATTGTATAAAGTGGAAGATATCACCACTTACCTTGTAGAGTATGTATAGTTTGGGACGAATGGGAAGTTGACCGTTATGGGAATGCCAACTTAGGTTTTTGTTTTTGATCTATGATCAAGACGTTGTAAATAGTTGTGTCTTTTTCATGGTAACGGTCGGGAAAAAAGTGTCTAGCAACTTGTATTTTAGACTTAATCTATTTGTTTTGTAATTTTTATTTAGCAACAATTTACTTCTCTCTCCTAATGACTAACCGATGGTTTTACGCGAACGGGGATGTGATCGAGCGTGCATGTCTATTCCGTCGTTACGGCCATGTATGCATGTCTCAGCTGCCTCATTGGTTTATGACTTTTGGTGAAAGTTAGAAGGTCCCTACCCTATATCATTCTTCATCCTAACAGTTGGTTAAATTCGAATAAGGATGTGATCGAACACACATGTCTATTCTATCGTTACGGCTATGTATGTGTGCTTCAGCTGCCTTGTTAGAGTGGTACTTCTGGTGAAAGATTGAAGAATGATCAACCCTAAGCCTTTTCATAAAAACCCATTTTACCTTTATAAACTTGTTACTCCTTAGCCTTAGTGGTGGAGATGTGTATCCTTGCCAAGCTTATGGTAGAATACTCGTCACGACCAAGCAATTGAGCGAATTAGTTACATGTTGCCACATAGATTAGTTGAGTGATTTGAGTGTTTTTATCTTCCTATTTCGTGAGGTGTTTGGTTGTGTACTTGTAATAGATCAAATAAATGCTTAACGGAAAATATCACTAGGGATACATTTTATAAACTTCTAAAGGCTACTTGAGGACAAGTAGGATTCAAGTGGGGGGATATTTGATGACATCAAATAACGTCACTTTTATAGCATCATTTATCCCATGTAATTAACCCATTTTATATAATTATTGCAAAGAATTGTTACTAAATCGTTCATATTTGAGAATTGCAGTAATTATGGAGTACTTGGTGAAGATTAGCAAAAAGGCGCGCATTCTGGAGCTTAAACAAAGATATTTTGAAGAATATTGTTCTGACACCCAATACGCCGTATCCATCAAGAAAATACAGCGTATTTGTGCCTATACTTCACTAAAGACCACGAAGAAAACAAGATCAATACGCCGTATCCAGAGAAGACCAATACGCCATATTGGAAATATAGTATGTGAATATTCTGGAAGATATCAAGCGTGGTCCCTACTCCAAGAAACACCAGATACGCCGTATCGAACCCATTTGATACGCCGTATCGCACCGACTCCAGACCCTATAAATAGAAAACTCAAAAATGAGTTTTAAGTGTGCTAAATCATATTCTCAACACCTAAACCTCAAAAGTCGATTTTTAGAGGAGAAAAAGAGCAGAAGAGGTCTTGCAACGCGATCCAAACCATAGAAGACAACGTGTAATTTCTTATACATTTGTAATCGTTCAGTTTTTGGTATCATTCGTTAATTCGTTTAGTTTACATTGGCCAAACAATTACTCTTGTATTAATTATGATGTTTGAAGGCTAATACCTTCGGGTATTAGCCATTATTATGAAGATCTGAATGTTTGGTTTTGTTTATATCTCGATTGCTTAATTAATCGTTGAATGCTTGTTTATGTTTATCAATTTATACTTGTTTATGTGCTTAAGTATGCGACCTATCATTCAACTGGGTCTAGTCCTACATATTTAATGCGCTGCAACTTCGGTGTTGTTTGGGCGTAGGCTAAGAGTCCGGAATAGCTCCCCATATTGCAATTTATATATCTAGAATCATAGGATCACAAATATTGACCTATCTTTACCTTTAGATTGCGAGTTTAGCTGGACCATTAGGTGACCTTGGGATCAACGAGTACGTTCTTAATCAACTAGTAAAGACTCGGACAGTGGACTACTAGTATATAAAAAGCCATTAAGCAGTAAGTGGGTAAAGTCTCTATGAGCTAGGGTTTAACAAGATCACCATTGTATTAATCTCTAAGATAGATTATAATCAAGATAATAAGGATGCTTTATGCGGATGCGTTTAATTGTGACATAATTCTACGTGTCTAGGTCTTAGAAAGATGTAACGCCTAAGTCTTAAGAATTATATGCCTCTTCGAGATAAGGAATCATTACACTGAATAAACAAACCAACTTCTGATCGGATTAATAATGGCTAATATAGTTTTCTATTATAAGGCTTGACCGCTCTTTTATCTTCTGTTAATTTGCTTGCGAGTGTTTAAGTGTTTTGAATTGATTGTAGTCACCACCAAACCCGGGCTAGTCTCTCAGACTTAAAAACCCCCTTTTACTTGTTAGAATTAGGATTAGAACTAGCATAGGTTTAACATAGGTTTGACTTAGATTAGAATTAACCTAGATTAGTTAACCAAGATATTAATAAAAGTTAAGTGTTTCTCGCTCCAAGTGTTCGATAACTTACTTACCACGAAACTACTACCGATCGGGTACACTGCCTGTTAAAGTGTTGTTTTTGGTTAGTCGGCAAAATATAAATTTAAAACTTGCAATTTCATAAATAAACACCACACAACAATACATCAGTCTACCAAGCTCACAAGGCAAGACTGTCATATTTGTCATAGTAGATAGATTGAGTAAGTATGCTCATTTTGTGTCATTAGCTCATCCTTACACTGCCACTCATGTGGCTCAAGCTTTCCTAGATGATGTGTATAAACTGCATGGGTTGCCTCAAACTATTGTAAGTGATAGGGAAAGGGTCTTCATAAGCTTGTTTTGGAAAACCTTGTTTAAGTTGCTAAAGACAGAGTTGTATATGTCAACTGCCTATCACCCACAGTCTGATGGCCAAATAGAAGTTGTGAATAGGTGTTTGGAATGCTACCTCAGATGCATGACAGGGGAAAAGCCAAAGGAATGGGCTCAGTGGTTGTCATTGGCAGAGTATTGGTACAACACCAACTTCCACACAAGTATCAACACTACCCCTTTTGAGGTGGTGTATGGTCAACCTCCAGCTTATCATGTTCCATGTGTGATTGGTACTAGTAGTGTGAATTTGATGGATAGAACTTTAGCTGCAAGGGAAGAAGTTATCAACATACTAAAATTCTTCTTAAGGAGAGCTCAAGACATGATGAAAGCTATTGCTGATGGTCACATAGATCTTATGAAGTTGGTGATATGGTTTACTTAAAGTTGCAACCCTATAGACAAATCACTGTGAGAAAAGGTGTACATCATAAGTTGTCCTCAAAGTTTTATGGTCCTTTTAAGGTCTTGGAAAAGATTGGAGATGTGGCCTACAAGCTGCAATTGCCTAGCACAGCTAAGGTGCATCCTGTTTTTCATGTTTCCCAGTTAAAGAGATGTAAGACTCCTGAGACTGGAATGGGAGACTTCCCTACTTGTACTGATTTTTTAAAAGAAGTAGTGTTTACTTTGCAATACAACCCGCGCTTTCTGTATACAAATTTATGTACGTGTCAGTGCATTTATTTTTCAAAATAAGAGAAATCTTATTTTTATAGTGTTGATTTTCAAAATAAAATAATCATCTCAGAAATTCATTAGAAAATGATTTTTCAAGGCATTTGACCACTCAAACAACGACTACTGCTCTTTAAATAGAAAACGGGTCATTGTTTGAGGGGGAGAAAATATAAAATATCTTCTTCATAAAATCAGTTTATGATAATGGAAAAAGGTTTTTAAACAATAACGGGTTAACAATCAAAGATGAGTTAATTAAGTTTAACTTATTTGTGCCTTAAATGTTATGTGTTTATGCCTTTAGGGAGTAAATAGCTAAAATATAAGTATTTAAGCATTATAGTATAAACTTTAGAGGCTAATTGTGCCAATTGTGAAACTATTATATGCCTTAGAAAACTTATTATGAAAAATAGAAAGGACATAAGACTCTAGGGGGCATTTGTGCCAAAACTTAAAAGTTTTAACACAAACACCCCTTTCCCTCTCTCTCTCGTTACTGTTAACACATACACTTGAAAACATTTTCCCTCCACTCACACATAAAAATCGTCCCTCATAAGAACCCAAGATTCAGACCATATCAAGCCTTAAGGTAAACTAGAAACATGTTCCCTACTCCATAAACATCACATCCTCAAAAGGAATTAGGTTGAATCATAGTTTTGAGTTAGAAAACCCTAGAAATTAATCTAGGGTTTGTCAAAATCAAAAGTGGATGAAAACTTAAATTGTTTGAGGGGTTTTGATCCTTGTGGGATGTAGAAGACTCGTTTGAAACAGTTTTTAATTAGGTTAACATTTGAGTGTGTTTCTTTTGATTCTTGTTTGTGAAAATTGGGTATTTAGGGAATACTTGTAATTTATGATGGGTTTATGTTTCTTATCTGTCTATTACCTTTCATGAATGAATATGAATGAGAAAATCCATGTCTTGTATACATAATATGTGTCTTTGATTCAAACGAGTGACACCTCTCTTGTTCGTGACTCTAAATGAAAATTTTGTGGTTAATTCATGTTATAATTGTTAGGATATGTTTATATGTGCATTGTCAAAGTGTTTGTATTGTGTAAATGCCATAAATATAGGTTTTGTAAAAATCAAAGTTTCTAGACGGCGTTTTATACATAACTGAAAAATAGACGGCAATTTATACATAGCCTCTAGACGGTGATTTATTCATCACCTCTAGACGGTGATTTATACATAGCCTCTAGAGGCGATTTATACATCACCTATAGACGGCGATTTATACGTTACCTTTAGACGGCGATTTATACATCACCTCTAGACGGCGATTTATACATAGCCTCTAGACGGCGATTTATACATCACCTCTAGACGGAGATTTATACATCATACTATTGATGACGATTTATACATAGGGCAATAGACGGCGATTTATACATCAGCATAGATGGCGATTTATACATATGTCTAGACGGCGATTTATACACATGTTATTAAAATTGATTTTTCCTAAATGTTTTAACTTGATAATGCATCTTAGGTTAAATCCTTTTTTATATCATATGTAAATTGCTAAATTGACTATGTTTGACTTAAAGTTTATGTTGTTTACCTTAAGGTTGACCTTCTTGATAAGTGTCCTTCGTCCGAAAATTATAATTTTAATTATTTTCTATTTTTTTATTTTTAGGATTTAATTAGACTTAAATAGTTTTTAATTTACAAATTCAAAAATAATCAAAGAAAAAAAAATGTTTTTCTTTTTCCTAAATTTTTTCTTTTGTTCTATTTTAGGTTTAGAAATTTAGTTTACATTTTTAGGAATTACTTTTAGGGTACTTGCCTAATTGTCGCATTTAAATTGTTTCCCGTATTTGTTCAATTGTTTAATTGCTTTTAATTGTTCAAATTTACTTGTTGTTTTAGATTATCAAATCATCCATTTGCTTACTCAAATCATAATCTAAGCTTAAACAAGGTTTCAATTTCACTAGTCGTTGGGGAAACGACCCGGGTGATCATATTTACCCGGTTTAATATACGTATATTATATATTTTATATATTATTTTTGTAAGTCTTAACTTTTTACCTTGGTTAAAGGTGAATAGTTGGAATTTACCTAAGTAGTATTTTTATTATATATTTTTTAGGTACGTAAAACTACGAACCACCGCTCAATTACTATGCAGTAAAGTACGATCGAATAGTGCGTGCATCGCAACTATTGAAATAGTATAAATATACATACACATGTGATGAGAAATCCACTTGCGCGTCTGATTTGTATGATAGTATGTATATAATAATATAGGAAAATAATCAACCAAATACCTTTAGCCAAGGTTTGGTTAAGAATTCACAAAATAAAATATATACGTAACCGGAAGTTTGATTTCCCAGGTCGTTATGTCCCAACGAGGTGTGTAATTTGAGAATTAAATGAAGAATTGATAATTGATGCATGAATGGGATGATGATTTGATTGATTTTTCTATTACTACATTTAAATATGCAAAAATGATTAAAGAAAACCTAAAAACAAAAGCTAAAATGATTTAAAACTAAAAAGGGTACGAAAAACGAGGGTCAAAAA
>BQNB010067702.1:22304-34106 GCA_026074375.1 Tanacetum coccineum | reverse complement strand
AGGGTTGAGCAGAATTTTAGGTCATGTTCAATGACTGATATCTTGATGATAAAAACGTGTATTGGTATGTTTCTTAAGCCTATGAATAAGCCAAAAGAGTCTAATCTACAGAAAATCCGGCCTCGAAGATTTTTAAGGTCGGGAAGTCATTCAAATAATTGTTGCAAGAAAAGTGGTCAAAACAGTAAATACGGGTCAGAATTAGGTCATGTTTGGGAGGGTAAAATCAAAACTTAAAAATGGAATTAAGCTTAGACCTTCTACAGTAGTTAAGTTCTATATGTCTATTAACCTCACACCAATTTTTAGCCTTTTATTAGTTGTCTAAGTATGGTTAGCAAGGTCAAACATTATAGTGTGCAATCAGATCCGAATTGGAACAGTTTTGAAGTTGGATTTTATTTGGAGTAGTTTCACATGTAATTATTACTTGGGAATCACAAGGTAACCAGTAAACTTATAACTGAACTTAGGTGATTTTTAATATGAATTATGGAGGTCAGCAAGTAGAGTTTTAAGTTGGTAAAGATACGCTAAAATTCTGCAATTCTGAATAAATTGTAAGTATCTAGTGTAATGTGTTAATGAGACGGTTAAGGTTGGGCATGGTGTCGGGGTGACCCATAATGGTTAATCAAACCCTTAGACATCCATCATATGTGTGTGTTACATGGACTAGAGCTTTAGCTTGGTCGTGTGTAACCGTGTTTATTTATTTGTATAGTTGCGTGTAAAGATTTAGAAGCTGCATTTGAGCATTCAGGTGAGTTACATAGTCCCACTTTTTACATTGTTTTCAACTTGGGATGGAAAAGATGTAAAGTGTTTTGAAATGATTTAGATTGCTATGATTATGTGTTCACTTTGTGCATGGACTTTTACTTGGCTATTATATGTTATGTGCTACGTGTTGGTTTGTATTATAGGAGCGGATGAGTACGCATACTCAATGTGATTTGGTTAGATGCTTGCATGTCCCGAGAATAAACATGTTAAGTATGAGTGATTGGCCTGCATGTACTTCGTGTTAGCATGTCAGGTATAGTGATTATCCTGCATGTACTTCGTGTTAGCATGTCAGGAAATCATAGATTTGGGAGCGGATGGGTACGCCTACCCATTGTGTTGAATGATTGATTAGATTGTATGCATGTTAGCTTGTATAGTAGTTAGTAACTATCCTGCTATGCATGTTTTATAATCACAGTAATTCAGAAATGTGTTTGTGAAATGGATTTGATTATGAGTGTCTAAAAACCTATGTTTCTCACCAACCATTGTGTTGACGTATAAGCATCATTTCCAGGTATTAAGCATGATGAGGTTAAAGTTAGGAAAAGTGGCTAGATGGACCGTAGGCACCTGGCGAAGTTTAGTTATCTAGATTTCATTTATTTGTTTGGTGGATGAATGTTAATTGTTTCGCATTGTTAGGATTTATGAATGTTTGCATGTCATGACATTGACATGAACTGCCTTCATTTCAATGTCAGACGCCTTTTGGATTTTTTTGATGTGTTTGGGTATTTTCATGACACTGCGTGTCTATACCTTGTATTATTTGCATGATTTAGTTTCTCTATATAGACGCCAATGTGTTGTGATGACTCCCTCTCTCGTCGCGCCTCGCGTTTCCGCCTTGGCGGGGTGTGACAGTATGTTCGTCTACAAGCTGAAGAAATTAAGCTGGAGTATTCAAGAAGATCAAGATCATTGAAGACTATCTTAAGGAATACTAGACCTCATTCTTATCATTTTGCTTGTAGGAAACATTGTAACCAATTCACTGGACACATCTTGGAGGAGATTGTTTAGCCGTAACAAGTTTGTGAAAGATGGCGTGTCTTACACAATGAATTGAACTAATCGCTTTTGACACTAACGGATACGCAATAGGTCACTATTGTTCTAAATAGGATAGTTAGTTAATGTTTGTCATATAAAAAAATAAAAAATAAAAATAAAAATAAAAATAAAAAAAATAAAAAATAATAAAAAAAAAAAAATCAAAAAAAAAAAAAAGAATACCCCTCGTGATACGCAGAGGTCACTATTTTATAAAATAGTCACTATTGTACAATATTTAGAGGAAAAACTGACTCTAACTTTTCTTGCTAATTCCGAAAAACCTCATCGATATATTAATTTCGTTATCCACACCACATATAATCACTCACAAAATTTGAAAATACTTAAACATGACCAAAGCCGCCCACTAACATATACAATACTACTACTTTCTTACAAAAATTTCTTGGGTCAATGCTTAATAATATAAAATCTTCAAAAAAATGAAGCTTAGTATCCCTATAAATATTCTTCAAGTTTTCTATACATTCATTCACGTCCGCACCACCTTCATCATTATTCAACCATGACTTCTTCTTCAGCTTCTTTGTTTATAATTCTATCCTCACTCTTGATCTTTTCCTCTCTTCTTTATGTATCTGAGGCCGATTACTCGGCACCCATTGTGAAAGGATTGTCATGGGATTATCACCATAAGACATGCCACAAGGTCGAAAAGATTGTTAGAAAACATCTTAAGAAAGTATTTAAGGAAGATATTGGTCAGGCGGCTGGCTTGCTTCGTCTTCACTTTCATGATTGCTTTGTTCAGGTACCATTTTTCGCTTTTTTTCTAAAATTGGTGCAACAACTTGGTTATTGTTATGTATACTAGGTAAAATACATGAAAAGCCTATAAATATGCTTAAAAACTAGTGATTATAAGCATTTTTTTTAATGGTTATCTGCATAAAAATTAAAACTACTCCACTATGATCAGAATCATTACATTGACGTACATATTTTAGTATCAATTTGTCTTGCAATTTACAACTTAATAAGGTGAGTTACTTTGTAACATAACTTATAATTCTCATGAAAATATAGCTAGACAGGTTCACTAGAGATGCTATTTTGATTGTTACGATAGATTTGTCATGTTAAGCTTTTTGCTCACATATTTTTTATTTATTTACTTAATTTTATTTTGATTAGGTGTATTCGAAAACACGTATCTGCTATACTTATTCTCCAGGGTTGTGACGGTCAGTGTTGCTGGATGGAATCACACGGTGGTCCCAATGAGCAAGACCGCACCACCAAAACCAAAGTCTAAGGAAATCAGGCTTTCACAATTCATCGAAGATCTACGAGACTTAATCCATAGAGAATGCGTGAGTGATGTCTTGCTCTGATATTTGGTAGCAAATGCGGGCGCGTGATGCTGTTCATTTGGTACATAAAACATCTAAATAAACCATGCAAAATACATCTAATTAAATCGCATAGCTTATGAACTTCTTTAACACCTATTTATTCAAACTACACAAAAATAATCGTGTTTCTTTTGTACACTTTTATAGTCAGGTGGACCCGACTACGATGTTCCTTTGGGTAGAAAGGATGGACTCACATTTGCCACGCAAAACGCAACCTTAGCCAACCTTCCCGCACCAACAAGCAACGCGAGCACCATCCTCTCGGCCCTTGCCACCAAAAACCTCACTCCTACCGATGTAGTAGCCCTTTCTGGCGGTCACACCATCGGTATTAGTCACTGCGCATCCTTCACGCCTCGTCTCTACCCAACCCAAGACCCCACAATGGAGAAAACCTTTGCTCATGGACTTAAAGAAGTTTGTCCCACAAACACAACCGATGCCACAACCGTCATGGACATTCTTTCTCCAATCAAGTTTGATAACAAGTATTTTGTTGATTTGATGAACCGACATGGTCTTTTTACCTCGGACCAAGATTTGTACACGCATAAAGAGACTAAACCAATTGTTGAAAGTTTTGCACATGATGAGAAGTTGTTCTTTGAGAAATTTGTGAAAGCCATGATCAAAATGGGACAAATGGAAGTGTTGACTGGCGGCAAAGGTGAAATTCGTGCACATTGCTCGATTAGGAATCCTGATAACAAGGCCTATTTCTCGTATTTGGTTGAAGAAGAGGAGCTCTCATATCTCGAGTCAAAGGCAGAACTACGTTGATGCATGATATGAATGTTTAACATCTCTGGTTACAGCATGTCATTTTGCACATTTTTGTTTTCAATAAACTTTAATACGGTTTGGAAAATGTATTTTATTAAGCTTTTGATGTACTTGTGTATACTTTACTAATTGTTTTAAATAATATTCACTATTTAGTGAAATGTCCTAGTTTTCATATTGTGTACTTTCGTACAATATGATATTCGAGGTCGTCCACAGGTTAATGCAGAGCATAATATTCGATCATTTTTGCCTGATATATATTTTCAGCGTCGCTAAATTATTGTGTTTTCTCCGTGTCGAATTTCTATTTAGGCTTGTTATTAACCCAAAACCACATGCCCAAGCCCAAAATGATGGCATTGATTGAAAAAGCATCGAAAACGACACCGTTCTCACACCTAATGTGTTTTAAGACTGGGTTGCTGCTCCCTCTTTTTCTTCCTCCGTCCTTTCTCTTATAAGATATGTGTCGCTCATGCTGCTTCATATGCATGAGAAAAAAGTAGTTTGGTAATTAACAAAATATAGAGTGTATGGATGTGTGCAATTGCAAATGTATATGGAATTGAGGTTTAAAATAGGGTTTTTGGCTTTAAATAGCCACGTACTTTCTCAAATGTACCCATATGGTACGTGTACTAAATTTATTGCCCATATCATACACGAACTTTGCATTTCGTGTCAATATGGTACGTAAACTGAATTTTGCCACTGTTTTAAACACTAATCGCTTACCGTTGGCATCCTAACACTATTCATCATCTTCTCAAATGTACCCATATGGTACGTGTACTAAATTTAGAATTTTTTTGCAAAACTTTTAAAAAATATTTCGTACTTTTTAAAACGTAAAATTGTATAAAATCGTTAAAAAAATTTTGAATTTTTTTATTTTTTTCAAAGGAAAACGTTTAGTTTTTTTTATATTTTAGATTTTTCTTAACTTTAAAAAACTGTTTTAATTTTTTTAATTTAAAAAAAAATGTTTTTATTTTTTTGAAGAAAAGAGTAAAAATGTTTAAATTTTTAACTATTTTTCATAGACTTTACAAATAATTCCGTTAGAAAAAATTCGACTATGTTAAAAAAAAAAAAAATTAAAATAAAGAATTTAAAAAGTACAATTTTGTTTAAAAAAAGTTGTAAAAAAAATTAATTTTTACGTAATACAAAATGTAAAAAAAAAATATTTTTATTAAATTAAAAAGTACAAAATAAATGTAAATTTTTGTTTAACAAAATTAAGTTTCTTAAAAAGTGCGATTTTTTTTTTTAATTTTGTAAAAGAAATTACTTTTTTCGAAATAATGGAAAAAATAATATTTTTAAAAAGTTAAAAGCAAAAATCCTAAAAAATAACCAACCGAGTTTTACAAGTAGCCGGTAATAAATGTAACCATATTGACAACTAAAAAAATGTAAAGAGTCCATGTACCATATGGATAATAAATGTTAGTACACATACCATATGGATATATTTTGGTAAAATTACGTGGACTATTTAAAGCCAAAACAAAACCTTTTAAAAATAAATGCAATATATGCAATGAAAGTTTGCCTTAAATGGCAAAATAATGTTAGGACCAAATTACCAAACTTTTTATTATAAAAGTTGTTATAGTCAATTTTATTTTTGCTAAAAATCAATTTAATTTTGAATTTCGACTATTGTATGCATTTTGCCCACATGTAATGACCAATTTACTCTTCACTGTTAACAGGTTGGTTAAAAAACATAAGGGTAAAATAGTCACCCACTACACACAATAGTCAAAATTCAAAAGTTAAATGATTTTTTAGCAAAAATAAAATTGACTATACAACTTTATAAAAAGTGGTAAGTTAACTACATTATTTTGCCATTTAAGCAAACTTCATCTGCATATATTGCATTTATTTTAAAGGGTTTTTGGCTTTAAATAGCCACGTACTTTTCCAAATATATCCATATGGTACGTGTACTAAATTTATTATCCATATGGTACATGAACTTTACATTTCGTGTCAATATGGTACATTTATTACCGGCTACTTGTAAAACCGGTTATTTTTTTAGGAATTTTTTTTAACTTTTTAAATATTATTTTTTTCATTATTTCGAAAAAAGTAATTTTTTTTACAAAATTAAAAAAAAAATCGCACTTTTTTAGAACTTAATTTTAAAAAAAAATATTACATTTTTTGTACTTTTTAAATTTAAAAATATTTTTTTACATTATTATTCGTAAAAAAATTAATTTTTTTTACAACTTTTTTTAAACAAAATTGTACTTTTTAAAATCTTAATTTAAATTTTTTTTTTTAAAATAATCGAATTTTTTTTCTTACGGAATTATTTTTAAAGTTAAGAAAATTTTAAAAAATTAAAACATTTTTACCGTTTTCTTCGAAAAAATAAAAACATTTTTTTAAAATTTTAAAAGTTAAAACAGTTTTTTAAAGTTAAGAAAAATCTAAAATATAAAAAAAAACTAAACGTTTTCCTTTGAAAAAAATAAAAAAATTCAAATTTTTTTTAACGATTTTATACAATTTTACGTTTTAAAAAGTACGAAATATTTTTTAAAAGTTTTGCAAAAAAATTCTAAATTTAGTACACGTACCATATGGGTACATTTGAGAAGATGATGAATAGTGTATGCCACGTAAGCGTTTAGCCTGTTAAACAGGTGGAAAATTCAGTTTACGTACCATATTGACACGAAATGCAAAGTTCGTGTATGATATGGGCAATAAATTTAGTACACGTACCATATGGGTACATTTGAGAAAGTACGTGGCTATTTAAAGCCAAAAACCCTATTTTAAACCTCAATTCCATATACATTTGCAATTGCACACATCCCTACACTCTATATTTTGTTAATAACAAACTTATTCTCATGCATATGAAGCAGCATGAGCGACACATATCTTATAAGAGAAAGGAGGGAGGAAGAAAAAGAGGGAGCAGCAACCCAGTTTTAAAACACATTAGGTGTGAGACGGTGTCGTTTTCGATGCTTTTTCAATCAATGCCATCATTTTGGGCTTGGGCATGTGGTTTTGGGCTAATAACAAGCCTAAATAGAAATTCGACACGGAGAAAACACAATAATTTAGCGACGCTGAAAATATATATCAGGCAAAAATGATCGAATATTATGCTCTGCAATAACACGTGACCGCCTAATACCTATTGTCGAAGTACACAATATGAAACTAGACATTTCAACATAAATTGTGACTATTATTTAAAACAATTAGAAAGTATACACAAGAACATCAAAAGATAATAAACATACATTTCCAAACCGTATTAAAGTTTATTGAAAACAAAAATGTGCAAAATGACAAGCTAGTAAACCAGACGATGTTAACATTCATATCATGCATCAACGTAGTTCTGCCTTTGACTCGAGATATGAGAGCTCCTCTTCTTCAACCAAATACGAGAAATAGGCCTTGTTATCAGGATTCCTAATCGAGCAATGTGCACGAATTTCACCTTTGCCGCCAGTCAACACTTCCATTTGTCCCATTTTGATCATGGCTTTCACAAATTTCTCAAAGAACAACTTCTCATCATGTGCAAAACTTTCAACAATTGGTTTAGTCTCTTTATGCGTGTACAAATCTTGGTCCGAGGTAAAAAGACCATGTCGGTTCATCAAATCAACAAAATACTTGTTATCAAACTTGATTGGAGAAAGAATGTCCATGACGGTTGTGGCATCGGTTGTGTTTGTGGGACAAACTTCTTTAAGTCCATGAGCAAAAGGTTTTTCTCCATTGTGGGTCTTGTGGTGGGTAGAAACGAGGCGTGAAGGATGTGCCCAGTGACTAATACCGCTGAGTGTACCGCCAGAAAGGGCTACTACATCGGTAGGAGTGAGGTTTTTGGTGGCAAGGGCCGAGAGGATGGTGCTCGCGTTGCTTGTTGGTGCGGGAAGGTTGGCTAAGGTTGCGTTTTGCGTGGCAAATGTGAGTCCATCCTTTCTACCCAAAGGAACATCGTAGTCGGGTCCACCTGACTATAAAAGTGTACAAAAGAAACACGATTATTTTTGTGTAGTTTGAATAAATAGGTGTTAAAGAAGTTCATAAGCTATGCGATTTAATTAGATGTATTTTGCATGGTTTATTTAGATGTTTTATGTACCAAATGAACAGCATCACGCGCCGCAATAGCTACAATATCAGAGCAAGACACCACTCTCCCGCATTCTCTATGGATTAAGCCTCGTAGATCTTCGATGATTGTGAAAGCCTGTTTCCTTAGACTTTGGTTTGGTGGTGCGGTTTGTTCACTTGGACCACCGTGTGATCCATCCAGCAACACTGAACCGTCACAACCCTAGGAGAATAATATAGCAGATACGTGGTCAATAAATTAAAAGTAAATAAAAAATATGTGAGCAAAAAGCTTAACATGACAAATCTATCGTAACAATCAAAATAGCATCTCTAGTGAACCTGTCTAGCTATATTTTCATGAGAATTATAAGTTATGTTACAAAGTAACTCACCTTATTAAGTTGTAAATTGCAAGACAAATTGATACTAAAATATGTACGTCAATGTAATGATTCTGATCATAGTGGAGTAGTTTTAATTTTTATGCAGATAACCATTAAAAAAATGCTTATAATCACTAGTTTTAAGCATATTTATAGGCTTTTCATGTATTTTACCTAGTATACATAACAATAACTAAGTTGTTGCACCAATTTTAGAAAAAAAGCGAAAAATGGTACCTGAACAAAGCAATCATGAAAGTGAAGACGAAGCAAGCCAGCCGCCTGACCAATATCTTCCTTAAATACTTTCTTAAGATGTTTTCTAACAATCTTTTCGACCTTGTGGCATGTCTTATGGTGATAATCCCATGACAATCCTTTCACAATGGGTGCCGAGTAATCGGCCTCAGATACATAAAGAAGAGAGGAAAAGATCAAGAGTGAGGATAGAATTATAAACAAAGAAGCTGAAGAAGAAGTCATGGTTGAATAATGATGAAGGTGGTGCGGATGTGAATGAATGTATAGAAAACTTGAAGAATATTTATAGGGATACTAAGCTTCATTTTTTTGAAGATTTTATATTATTAAGCATTGACCCAAGAAATTTTTGTAAGAAAGTAGTAGTATTGTATATGTTAGTGGGCGGCTTTGGTCATGTTTAAGTATTTTCAAATTTTGTGAGTGATTATATGTGGTGTGGATAACGAAATTAATATATCGATGAGGTTCTTTGGATTTAGCAAGGAAAAGTAGATGTTTTTCCTCAAATATTGTACAATAGTGACCTATTTAACAATAGTGACCTCTGCGTATCACGAGGGTATTTATATGACAAACATAAACTAGCTATCCCTATTTAACAATAGTGACATCTGCGTATCACGTAGTGTCAAAAGCTAGTTCAATTCATGTGTAAGATGTCAGCTTTATAAAATAGTAAGGCTAACAATCTCCCTCCAAAATGGTGTCACACGTGAATTGGTTACAATGTTTCCTACAAGCAAAATGATAAGAATGAGGTCTAGTATTCCTTAAGATAGTCTTCAATGATCTTGATCTTCTTGAATACTCCAGCTTTATTTCTTCAGCTTGTAGACGAACATACTGTCACACCCCGCCAAGGCGGAAACGCGAGGCGCGACGAGAGAGGGAATCATCACAACACATTGGCGTCTATATAGAGAAACTAAATCATGCAAATAATACAAGGTATAGACAAGCATTGTCATGAAAATACCCAAAAACATCATCAAAATCCAAAAGGCGTCTAACATTGAAATGACAGAATTCACGTCAATGTTATGACATGCAACATCCAAACCTTCTAACCGCGCAAAGACAAATAACATTCAACATCCAAATCAAAACAAATAAACGAAATCTAGATAATTAAACTTTGTCAGCTGCCTACGTTCAAAAAAATATTTAAAAAAAGTGTGTTGTGTAAAAATGTGGGGTGGGTTGATTATATATGGGGGGAATCTTGCCACCTTTTCCTAACTTTAACCTCATCCTGCTGACTACCTAAAAATGATGCTTATACATCAACACAATGGTTGGTGAGAAACATAGGTTTTCAAACACACATATCCAATCAATTTCCAAAACAATTTATCTAATTACTGTGATTATAAAACAATACATTTGCATAACAATTATGCTAACTAACATACAAGCTAACATGCAATTCAATCCAATCAATCACTCAGACACCAAGCAGACGACCTCAATCGCTCTCGGATCATACCAAAGTCCCTGTGGTTTCCCCCTAGCCCAGGCCATGGATACCCGCAAGTAACCCTCCTGACTAGGCCATAATACCTTCCACTAAACAGGCCATGGATACCCGCAAGTAACCCTCCTGACTTAGTCCACACATCAATATCACATCACATAACATGTAGCACATAACGCACATTAGTCACATAATAGTCCATGCATTTACACTAACACATAATCACAGCAATTTAAAACTCTTTTCAACACTTGCATCATTTCCATCCTATGTTTAAAAAAATGTAAAAAGTGGGACTATGTAAGTCACCTGAATGCTCAAATGCAGCTTTTAAATCTTTACACGCAACTATACAAATAAATAAACACGGTTACACGCGACCAAGCTAAAAGCTCTAGTCCATGTAACACACACATATGATGGATGTATAAGGGTTTTATTAACTATCATGGATCACCCCGACACCATGCCCAACCTTAACCGCCTCATTAACACGCTACACTAGATACTTACAATTTATTCAGAATTGCAAAATTTTAGTGTATCTTTACCAACTTAAAAACCCTACTTGCTGACCTCAATAATTCATACCAAACATCACCTAAGTTCATTTATAAGTTTATTAGTTACCTTATGATTCCCAAGTATTAATTACATTTGCAACTATTCCAAATAAAATCCAACTTCAAAACTATTCCAATTCGGATCTGATTGTACACTAAAATGTTTGACCTTGTTAACCATACTTAGACAACTAATCAGAGGCTAAAAATTGGTGTGAGGTTAATAGACATATAGAACATAACTAATGTAGAAGGGATAAGATTAATTACATATTTAAGTTAGGGTTTTACCCTTCCAAACATGACTTAATTCTGACCCGTATTTACTGTTTTGACCACTTTTCTTGCAAAAATTATTTAAATGACTTCCCGACCATAAAAACCTTCGAGGCCGGATTTTCTGGAAAGTAGACTCTTTTGGTTATTCATAGGCTCAAGAAACATACCAATACACGTTTTTATCATCAAGATATTAGTCGTTGAACACGGCCCAAAATTCTGCTCAACCCTAAATCAAGTTTAACGCAAATCTAATCTAACCAATTGCATAAACATGACCCTAATCAAGCCCTAATCACTCTAGCATCATTAAACATTAATAATATTTTGTATTTTATGAAACCCTAGATCCATCATCAATTAGTTGTTACATGATTACATTAATTAAACTAGGATGAACACCCGTTCCTTGATTATAAGCACATAAACAACAACTCTTGATTGACTCTTGGATCTAGCAATGAAAATTAACTCCTTAGGGTTTTGGGGAGGGGAGATCGTATGAACTCTTTTTAAGATAAAACTGTTTTTTTCCTTTTTCTTTCCTTGTCTTCCAAACACACGCCCCATATATATTTTTTTATTAAGTTATTAATTAACTTGTTTACTTCATTACCTTAAGTTTTTATAAAAACCTAAGCTAATTTGATTAACCTTTTTACTTAAACGCTACTTACTAAACTTTCTAAATATAACTTTCATTTCACCAA